>BMAO01000148.1:0-37915 GCA_019973975.1 Trichonephila clavata
CAGTTTATTGTGCATTTCAAATGAATTTCCGTTAATGAGTTTTTATTTCGGTACTTGGAGGTATATGTAACATGCCCACACACACTGCATTGACATGCTATTTTAAAATAATATATAAAAAAATGATTGTATTGTTAGCACCAGTTGTGTATTTCACAAATCAGCTTGATTGAAAAATAATTTATTCTTGATGCTTTGGAGGCATCTAATATAATTTCCTGATACCTCAAATTCATCTAAGAATTTATACAGTGTATCCCTGCCCCCTGATAACAGCTCTGTTAATTTCTGTATAACTGCTGTGTGATGGTGGAAATATTTATTTTGCTTAGTTTCAAGTGTTACTGTAATCTTATATTGTAGAAAAATTATTTGAATAATTTGTTTCTAGACTAGTTAATCCTTTGAATAAAATTTGAAGGAGATGAAGAATTTGCTTAGACAGAGATTTGCTTAGAGAGAGACAGAAGTATCAGAGCATTCTAAAATGTGTATTTAGTAAATTGGTACTTTTGTATGGATAAATTTCTTGCAAGTTTAAAAATGACTGTCTGATTTCATCAGATTGATTATTACACTATGGCATCAGAAAACATGTTGTGGTTTTTGAGGAACAACATATTGTGCATGTCAGCTCAATTTCCATTAGTGTGTTATTTCTTTTAGACATTTTAGAATTTTTCATAACAATGTTTTGAGGAATATTTAGCATGCCTCCACTGACACAGCAATAATTTAATTTTCAGTTCATCCCCTCCTCTTAAAGCATTCTTACTTTGTGCATAGCTGCTGTGTGATTGTTTCTGAGTTTATTTTGCTTATAGTTTGAAATGTGACTGTAAATGTATATAAAAGAATGAATTCAATAAGCTTTTACTGGACAAGTTTTTCTTTCTAAAGACAAGTTTTGATGGGGATGAATAATTTGTGTGAGAGGGAGGAGGCATATTTTTTTTGAAAACAGAGTTAATGTTACTTTGAGTGAAAAATATTAGGCTGCACTGGAATTTATAAGTTCTAAATGTGATTCTATTGAGTGGTAAAGCTGGTGGCAAGTATAGAAATAATGATCTGTATCTTCATCGGATTGATTTTTTGTTTTTTCTGCAATGAAAGAGAAAACTATTGTTCGTACTGAAGAACAAAGTATTGCACATCACAATAAAGTTTTCATTAGTGGGTTATTTGTTTTTAATTTTAAAACAATTTTTTAACAGCTTTTAAAAAATTTTATTGCAATATTTATAGGCCTATGTTACTAGTCCCCCACACACTCACCATGGAAATGCTTCTTTAAATTCGTAACCAGATAAATATAATTATGATTTAATGTTTCTCTTTGTAGTTTTTTTGTTAATTTTCCCTTCAAATATGATTGAGACAGAAGTTATTCCTGAGATTATTGATGCTACTTTCACATGTTAGCTTCAATTAAAAACTGCTGTGTGATCATGGAAGCATTTGGCAAGCTTCTTTTAAAATGTGACTGCCAGTTTATTGTGTAGGAAAATTAATTCAATGGCTTGTTTCCAGATAAATTAATCTTTCATAGAAGAAATGAAAGATTAATATGTTGTGAGTTGGCGGCTACATATTTTGAAAATAGATTTAGTATGACTTACAGAGTGAAATATTAGAGCATGTTAAAACTTGTAGTTACTGAATGTACATATTTTGATTGCATGAATTTCTGGAAAGTGTTGAAATAATGACCTGGTTCTTATGCGATTAATTCCTTGTTGACTATCATGCTATGCTCCTGACAGCATGTTTGTTGGGTCTAATGAGAAACCTATTGTGCATTTGAACCTTATTACTGTTAGTGTGTTATTTCTTTTCAATGGTCCTAAATTTTAAAATAATTTTTTTACTTACAGTAGTGTGTAGTGACAGCGGTATCCGAGTGGTCAAGGCGTCTGATCGTAGCTTTCGGGAGTTCGATCCCAGTACCACCAAACAAGGGGAGCGATGCACGTTAAATCTGTGGAGAGCTGAAATGTCCTCCTTATGGTGTGGTGGTGTAGTTAGGGGAGGGGGTGCCAGCTCATGTGGGGTCCTCGTCACTTGAGCATGGCTCAAAATTACGAGGTCCATCGCCAAAAGCCCTTGTGTAGCTGAACAGAGCGACTTTAATATTCACTCACTCGCAGCCTAGAGGTTATGTTTTCGAACTGTTTTTCCAGTCAAGTCAGGAATTTGCGGGCCAGTTTTACTGAAGACCTGCCCCGTAGAGGTTGCTGATGCATGTTAAATGTGATGAGTGTCAAACTCCCTCAGCCTGTTGGCGTGGTGTGGTAGTTTGGGGAGGGTGTGCTATCTGAAATGTACAAAGTCCTTCTCCAGTAGCCCTAGTGTTGGTTTACTGTATGACTTTAGTAAAACACTCCCTGCTGTCTAGTGGCATATATGTATTATTTCCTCACCAGCAAGCCCTCAACACATTACTTTAAATTAATATCCTGGAAGAGTTAAGCATCAGTGTGTGATTTAAGCATTGTTTGGTTACCAAAAATCTTATCCTTCATTTATTATATTGGCAAGTCTGAAATTTTGTTGTTCTATTATGTTAGCTCCTCTAAATTCAAATGCATTGGATATACAGCTCTAATTTCTTTCGGTGCCCTTCCCTTCTTCCACAAAGAGACGTTATTTTAGAGATTATTGTAACATTTTCTTCTTTCTTTAGGATTTGAGAATTAATTTTTATGATGGGAATTTTTTTTCCTAGGCTGTTTCTGGGAAAATTATTCCAGTTGTTTAAATGAAGATGCCTGTTTGGAAAATTGGAACTATCATGTTGAAGTATTGGAAAGGACTGGATGCTATGGGTAAGTTCTCTGTTTGAATAAATAAATACATCTGTGAAATATGTGATGTTTATAAAATTGATTCTAAATTAGGTAAATGGTCTCTGCCGCTTTTATTGTGTTCACATTATGCATTTCAACTGAATTACTATGTGTGGGTTGTTTCCTTTTGGTTATTGTAAGCTCTTAAATTAAGTATGACAGCAGTTGAAAAAATATTCATCTTGTCGATCAAAACACAGCACTAACATGCCACTAGAAATTAATGATGATAGACTCATAATGTCATGATTTCAAGTATAGTAATGTATTTTAGCAGATGTTTTTCTTTCCAATATCGTTAAAATATTCATTAATCTTGGGGTTATTCAGGCTTCTTTTGTATCTAATCAAATTTTGTGATACTCTCAAATTCTCATATGATTTCATCCTGTGTCATCCCTGTTAAGAGCACACTTACCTTTGTGTGTGTATATCTGCTGTGTGATTGTCAATTTATATGACAGAAATATTAATTTAAGTAGTTTCTCCCCCAATTGATCATTTGAAGGAGTTAGTAAGTGTTCAATAATCCGCAAATTAGGTATTTTGAAAATAGAATTAATATTCCTTGGAGAGAGAGACGCATTAGAAGCACATGCTAAAATTTATATGTTATAAATGTAGTACTTTGGTATGGGTAAATTTCTTGCAAGTATAGAAATGATGGTCTGATTTTTATCAGCTTGATTACTATACTATGCACCAGAAAACATGTTTTTCGATTTTGAAGAACAACATATTGCGCATGTTAATTCAATTTCCATTACTGTGCTGTTTCTTCTTAGATGTGGGAATTTTAAAATATTTTGTAACAATATTTAGAGGAATATGTAGCATGCACCAACAGACACAGTAATAATTCATACATCAGTTCATCTAGTGCCTCTCCTCCTCTTAATAGCACTCGTACCTTTGTGTATGACAGCTGTGTGATTATTAAAGAATTTATTTTGCCTAGTTTTCAGCATGATTATGTGTAAATGTATGATTTAGAAAAAGTAATAATTTGTTTGGTGCGGAAATTATTCTTCAGAATAAAAGTTGAAGGAGGTTAAGGATTTGTGGGTTGGAGGATTCATATTTTGTAAATAGACTTATTGTTGTGCTTCCAGTAAGAAATTTTAGAGCATACTAAAATATGTGGGTAACAAATGGATAAATTTCTGGCAAGTATAGGAATGATGATTTGGTTCTATCGGATTGATTTCTTATTGATTATTATATTGTGCACCAGAAAACATGTTTGTTGGGTTGGACGAACAACACATTGATAATGTCAACTCCATTTCTGCTAGTGTGTTATTTCGTTTTAGGTGTCAGGAATTTTAAAATGTTTCACAACAATAATTTTGAGAAATATGTCACATGTCCCACAGACACATCAGGGTAACCTGCTATTTTATGTTAATAACCAGATACTTACAAATATAATTTTATTTTTATCATTGCATTATGCCATTCGCTTTGTTTTCTTTCAAATATTATTAAAATACTAGTTAGCCTTGGGAGTTTTTCTGTCTACTGTGCCATCTGATCCACTTTCCTGATACCTCAAATTCATCCCGTTCCATCCCTTACCCTTCATAATGGTACTCTTAATTTGTGTTTAACTACTGTTTCATTGTTCAGATATTTATTTTGCTTAGTTTGAAGTGCTACTGTACATTTAAATTTTAGAGAAATTAATTTAATAAGTTTTTGCTAAGGCAAATTATTCTTTGGAAGAAAAGTTGAAGGGTATTCAAGAATTTGTGAGTAGAATTATTGTTGCTTCAAGTGAGAATTATTAGAGTATACTGAAAAAGAATGTTAACCAATTTTATAATTTTGTGTTGATAAATTTCCTGCAATTACAATATAATTTGGCTTTTATCACATTTATTTCTTGATAATAATACCATGCACCAGAAAACATTTTTGTTCGACCAGAAGACCAGTTTATTGTGCATTTCAAATGAATTTCCATTAATGAGTTTTTTATTTCGGTACTTGGAGGTATATGTAACATGCCCACACACACTGCATTGACATGCTATTTTAAAATAATATATAAAAAAATGATTGTATTGTTAGCACCAGTTGTGTATTTCACAAATCAGCTTGATTGAAAAATAATTTATTCTTGATGCTTTGGAGGCATCTAATATAATTTCCTGATACCTCAAATTCATCTAAGAATTTATACAGTGTATCCCTGCCCCCTGATAACAGCTCTGTTAATTTCTGTATAACTGCTGTGTGATGGTGGAAATATTTATTTTGCTTAGTTTCAAGTGTTACTGTAATCTTATATTGTAGAAAAATTATTTGAATAATTTGTTTCTAGACTAGTTAATCCTTTGAATAAAATTTGAAGGAGATAAAGAATTTGGGAGTCTAAGGGTACAGTTTGAAAATAGATTTGCTTAGAGAGAGACAGAAGTATCAGAGCATTCTAAAATGTGTATTTAGTAAATGTGGTACTTTTGTATGGATAAATTTCTTGCAAGTTTAAAAATGACTGTCTGATTTTCATCAGATTGATTATTACACTATGGCATCAGAAAACATGTTTGTGGTTTTTGAGGAACAACATATTGTGCATGTCAGCTCAATTTCCATTAGTGTGTTATTTCTTTTAGACATTTTAGAATTTTTCATAACAATGTTTTGAGGAATATTTAGCATGCCTCCACTGACGCAGCAATAATTTAATTTTCAGTTCATCCCCTCCTCTTAAAGCATTCTTACCTTTGTGCATAGCTGCTGTGTGATTGTTTCTGGGTTTATTTTGCTTATAGTTTGAAATGTGACTGTAAATGTATATAAAAGAATTAATTCAATAAGCTTTTACTGGACAAGTTTTTCTTTCTAAAGACAAGTTTTGATGGGGATGAATAATTTGTGTGAGAGGGAGGAGGCATATTTTTTTTTGAAAACAGAGTTAATGTTACTTTGAGTGAAAAATATTAGGCTGCACTGGAATTTATAAGTTCTAAATGTGATTCTATTGAGTGGTAAAGCTGGTGGCAAGTTTAGAAATAATGATCTGTATCTTCATCGGATTGATTTTTTGTTTTTTCTGCAATGAAACAGAAAACTATTGTTCGTACTGAAGAACAAAGTATTGCACATCACAATAAAATTTTCATTAGTGGGTTATTTGTTTTTAATTTTAAAACAATTTTTTAACAGCTTTTAAAAAATTTTATTGCAATATTTATAGGCCTATGTTACTAGTCCCCCACACACTCACCATGGAAATGCTTCTTTAAATTCGTAACCAGATAAATATAATTATGATTTAATGTTTCTCTTTGTAGTTTTTTTGTTAATTTTCCCTTCAAATATGATTGAGACAGAAGTTATTCCTGAGATTATTGATGCTACTTTCACATGTTAGCTTCAATTAAAAACTGCTGTGTGATCATGGAAGCATTTGGCAAGCTTCTTTTAAAATGTGACTGCCAGTTTATTGTGTAGGAAAATTAATTCAATGGCTTGTTTCCAGATAAATTAATCTTTCATAGAAGAAATGAAAGATTAATATGTTGTGAGTTGGCGGCTACATATTTTGAAAATAGATTTAGTATGACTTACAGAGTGAAATATTAGAGCATGTTAAAACTTGTAGTTACTGAATGTACATATTTTGATTGCATGAATTTCTGGAAAGTGTTGAAATAATGACCTGGTTCTTATGCGATTAATTCCTTGTTGACTATCATGCTATGCTCCTGACAGCATGTTTGTTGGGTCTAATGAGAAACCTATTGTGCATTTGAACCTTATTACTGTTAGTGTGTTATTTCTTTTCAATGGTCCTAAATTTTAAAATAATTTTTTTACTTACAGTAGTGTGTAGTGACAGCGGTATCCGAGTGGTCAAGGCGTCTGATCGTAGCTTTCGGGAGTTCGATCCCAGTACCACCAAACAAGGGGAGCGATGCACGTTAAATCTGTGGAGAGCTGAAATGTCCTCCTTATGGTGTGGTGGTGTAGTTAGGGGAGGGGGTGCCAGCTCATGTGGGGTCCTCGTCACTTGAGCATGGCTCAAAATTACGAGGTCCATCGCCAAAAGCCCTTGTGTAGCTGAACAGAGCGACTTTAATATTCACTCACTCGCAGCCTAGAGGTTATGTTTTCGAACTGTTTTTCCAGTCAAGTCAGGAATTTGCGGGCCAGTTTTACTGAAGACCTGCCCCGTAGAGGTTGCTGATGCATGTTAAATGTGATGAGTGTCAAACTCCCTCAGCCTGTTGGCGTGGTGTGGTAGTTTGGGGAGGGTGTGCTATCTGAAATGTACAAAGTCCTTCTCCAGTAGCCCTAGTGTTGGTTTACTGTATGACTTTAGTAAAACACTCCCTGCTGTCTAGTGGCATATATGTATTATTTCCTCACCAGCAAGCCCTCAACACATTACTTTAAATTAATATCCTGGAAGAGTTAAGCATCAGTGTGTGATTTAAGCATTGTTTGGTTACCAAAAATCTTATCCTTCATTTATTATATTGGCAAGTCTGAAATTTTGTTGTTCTATTATGTTAGCTCCTCTAAATTCAAATGCATTGGATATACAGCTCTAATTTCTTTCGGTGCCCTTCCCTTCTTCCACAAAGAGACGTTATTTTAGAGATTATTGTAACATTTTCTTCTTTCTTTAGGATTTGAGAATTTTTTTTATGATGGGAATTTTTTTTCCTAGGCTGTTTCTGGGAAAATTATTCCAGTTGTTTAAATGAAGATGCCTGTTTGGAAAATTGGAACTATCATGTTGAAGTATTGGAAAGGACTGGATGCTATGGGTAAGTTCTCTGTTTGAATAAATAAATACATCTGTGAAATATGTGATGTTTATAAAATTGATTCTAAATTAGGTAAATGGTCTCTGCCGCTTTTATTGTGTTCACATTATGCATTTCAACTGAATTACTATGTGTGGGTTGTTTCCTTTTGGTTATTGTAAGCTCTTAAATTAAGTATGACAGCAGTTGAAAAAATATTCATCTTGTCGATCAAAACACAGCACTAACATGCCACTAGAAATTAATGATGATAGACTCATAATGTCATGATTTCAAGTATAGTAATGTATTTTAGCAGATGTTTTTCTTTCCAATATCGTTAAAATATTCATTAATCTTGGGGTTATTCAGGCTTCTTTTGTATCTAATCAAATTTTGGGATACTCTCAAATTCTCATATGATTTCATCCTGTGTCATCCCTGTTAAGAGCACACTTACCTTTGTGTGTGTATATCTGCTGTGTGATTGTCAATTTATATGACAGAAATATTAATTTAAGTAGTTTCTCCCCCAATTGATCATTTGAAGGAGTTAGTAAGTGTTCAATAATCCGCAAATTAGGTATTTTGAAAATAGAATTAATATTCCTTGGAGAGAGAGACGCATTAGAAGCACATGCTAAAATTTATATGTTATAAATGTAGTACTTTGGTATGGGTAAATTTCTTGCAAGTATAGAAATGATGGTCTGATTTTTATCAGCTTGATTACTATACTATGCACCAGAAAACATGTTTTTCGATTTTGAAGAACAACATATTGCGCATGTTAATTCAATTTCCATTACTGTGCTGTTTCTTCTTAGATGTGGGAATTTTAAAATATTTTGTAACAATATTTAGAGGAATATGTAGCATGCACCAACAGACACAGTAATAATTCATACATCAGTTCATCTAGTGCCTCTCCTCCTCTTAATAGCACTCGTACCTTTGTGTATGACAGCTGTGTGATTATTAAAGAATTTATTTTGCCTAGTTTTCAGCATGATTATGTGTAAATGTATGATTTAGAAAAAGTAATAATTTGTTTGGTGCGGAAATTATTCTTCAGAATAAAAGTTGAAGGAGGTTAAGGATTTGTGGGTTGGAGGATTCATATTTTGTAAATAGACTTATTGTTGTGCTTCCAGTAAGAAATTTTAGAGCATACTAAAATATGTGGGTAACAAATGGATAAATTTCTGGCAAGTATAGGAATGATGATTTGGTTCTATCGGATTGATTTCTTATTGATTATTATATTGTGCACCAGAAAACATGTTTGTTGGGTTGGACGAACAACACATTGATAATGTCAACTCCATTTCTGCTAGTGTGTTATTTCGTTTTAGGTGTCAGGAATTTTAAAATGTTTCACAACAATAATTTTGAGAAATATGTCACATGTCCCACAGACACATCAGGGTAACCTGCTATTTTATGTTAATAACCAGATACTTACAAATATAATTTTATTTTTAGCATTGCATTATGCCATTCGCTTTGTTTTCTTTCAAATATTATTAAAATACTAGTTAGCCTTGGGAGTTTTTCTGTCTACTGTGCCATCTGATCCACTTTCCTGATACCTCAAATTCATCCCGTTCCATCCCTTACCCTTCATAATGGTACTCTTAATTTGTGTTTAACTACTGTTTCATTGTTCAGATATTTATTTTGCTTAGTTTGAAGTGCTACTGCACATTTAAATTTTAGAGAAATTAATTTAATAAGTTTTTGCTAAGGCAAATTATTCTTTGGAAGAAAAGTTGAAGGGTATTCAAGAATTTGTGAGTAGAATTATTGTTGCTTCAAGTGAGAATTATTAGAGTATACTGAAAAAGAATGTTAACCAATTTTATAATTTTGTGTTGATAAATTTCCTGCAATTACAATATAATTTGGCTTTTATCACATTTATTTCTTGATAATAATACCATGCACCAGAAAACATTTTTGTTCGACCAGAAGACCAGTTTATTGTGCATTTCAAATGAATTTCCATTAATGAGTTTTTTATTTCGGTACTTGGAGGTATATGTAACATGCCCACACACACTGCATTGACATGCTATTTTAAAATAATATATAAAAAAATGATTGTATTGTTAGCACCAGTTGTGTATTTCACAAATCAGCTTGATTGAAAAATAATTTATTCTTGATGCTTTGGAGGCATCTAATATAATTTCCTGATACCTCAAATTCATCTAAGAATTTATACAGTGTATCCCTGCCCCCTGATAACAGCTCTGTTAATTTCTGTATAACTGCTGTGTGATGGTGGAAATATTTATTTTGCTTAGTTTCAAGTGTTACTGTAATCTTATATTGTAGAAAAATTATTTGAATAATTTGTTTCTAGACTAGTTAATCCTTTGAATAAAATTTGAAGGAGATAAAGAATTTGGGAGTCTAAGGGTACAGTTTGAAAATAGATTTGCTTAGAGAGAGACAGAAGTATCAGAGCATTCTAAAATGTGTATTTAGTAAATGTGGTACTTTTGTATGGATAAATTTCTTGCAAGTTTAAAAATGACTGTCTGATTTTCATCAGATTGATTATTACACTATGGCATCAGAAAACATGTTTGTGGTTTTTGAGGAACAACATATTGTGCATGTCAGCTCAATTTCCATTAGTGTGTTATTTCTTTTAGACATTTTAGAATTTTTCATAACAATGTTTTGAGGAATATTTAGCATGCCTCCACTGACGCAGCAATAATTTAATTTTCAGTTCATCCCCTCCTCTTAAAGCATTCTTACCTTTGTGCATAGCTGCTGTGTGATTGTTTCTGGGTTTATTTTGCTTATAGTTTGAAATGTGACTGTAAATGTATATAAAAGAATTAATTCAATAAGCTTTTACTGGACAAGTTTTTCTTTCTAAAGACAAGTTTTGATGGGGATGAATAATTTGTGTGAGAGGGAGGAGGCATATTTTTTTTTGAAAACAGAGTTAATGTTACTTTGAGTGAAAAATATTAGGCTGCACTGGAATTTATAAGTTCTAAATGTGATTCTATTGAGTGGTAAAGCTGGTGGCAAGTTTAGAAATAATGATCTGTATCTTCATCGGATTGATTTTTTGTTTTTTCTGCAATGAAACAGAAAACTATTGTTCGTACTGAAGAACAAAGTATTGCACATCACAATAAAATTTTCATTAGTGGGTTATTTGTTTTTAATTTTAAAACAATTTTTTAACAGCTTTTAAAAAATTTTATTGCAATATTTATAGGCCTATGTTACTAGTCCCCCACACACTCACCATGGAAATGCTTCTTTAAATTCGTAACCAGATAAATATAATTATGATTTAATGTTTCTCTTTGTAGTTTTTTTGTTAATTTTCCCTTCAAATATGATTGAGACAGAAGTTATTCCTGAGATTATTGATGCTACTTTCACATGTTAGCTTCAATTAAAAACTGCTGTGTGATCATGGAAGCATTTGGCAAGCTTCTTTTAAAATGTGACTGCCAGTTTATTGTGTAGGAAAATTAATTCAATGGCTTGTTTCCAGATAAATTAATCTTTCATAGAAGAAATGAAAGATTAATATGTTGTGAGTTGGCGGCTACATATTTTGAAAATAGATTTAGTATGACTTACAGAGTGAAATATTAGAGCATGTTAAAACTTGTAGTTACTGAATGTACATATTTTGATTGCATGAATTTCTGGAAAGTGTTGAAATAATGACCTGGTTCTTATGCGATTAATTCCTTGTTGACTATCATGCTATGCTCCTGACAGCATGTTTGTTGGGTCTAATGAGAAACCTATTGTGCATTTGAACCTTATTACTGTTAGTGTGTTATTTCTTTTCAATGGTCCTAAATTTTAAAATAATTTTTTTACTTACAGTAGTGTGTAGTGACAGCGGTATCCGAGTGGTCAAGGCGTCTGATCGTAGCTTTCGGGAGTTCGATCCCAGTACCACCAAACAAGGGGAGCGATGCACGTTAAATCTGTGGAGAGCTGAAATGTCCTCCTTATGGTGTGGTGGTGTAGTTAGGGGAGGGGGTGCCAGCTCATGTGGGGTCCTCGTCACTTGAGCATGGCTCAAAATTACGAGGTCCATCGCCAAAAGCCCTTGTGTAGCTGAACAGAGCGACTTTAATATTCACTCACTCGCAGCCTAGAGGTTATGTTTTCGAACTGTTTTTCCAGTCAAGTCAGGAATTTGCGGGCCAGTTTTACTGAAGACCTGCCCCGTAGAGGTTGCTGATGCATGTTAAATGTGATGAGTGTCAAACTCCCTCAGCCTGTTGGCGTGGTGTGGTAGTTTGGGGAGGGTGTGCTATCTGAAATGTACAAAGTCCTTCTCCAGTAGCCCTAGTGTTGGTTTACTGTATGACTTTAGTAAAACACTCCCTGCTGTCTAGTGGCATATATGTATTATTTCCTCACCAGCAAGCCCTCAACACATTACTTTAAATTAATATCCTGGAAGAGTTAAGCATCAGTGTGTGATTTAAGCATTGTTTGGTTACCAAAAATCTTATCCTTCATTTATTATATTGGCAAGTCTGAAATTTTGTTGTTCTATTATGTTAGCTCCTCTAAATTCAAATGCATTGGATATACAGCTCTAATTTCTTTCGGTGCCCTTCCCTTCTTCCACAAAGAGACGTTATTTTAGAGATTATTGTAACATTTTCTTCTTTCTTTAGGATTTGAGAATTAATTTTTATGATGGGAATTTTTTTTCCTAGGCTGTTTCTGGGAAAATTATTCCAGTTGTTTAAATGAAGATGCCTGTTTGGAAAATTGGAACTATCATGTTGAAGTATTGGAAAGGACTGGATGCTATGGGTAAGTTCTCTGTTTGAATAAATAAATACATCTGTGAAATATGTGATGTTTATAAAATTGATTCTAAATTAGGTAAATGGTCTCTGCCGCTTTTATTGTGTTCACATTATGCATTTCAACTGAATTACTATGTGTGGGTTGTTTCCTTTTGGTTATTGTAAGCTCTTAAATTAAGTATGACAGCAGTTGAAAAAATATTCATCTTGTCGATCAAAACACAGCACTAACATGCCACTAGAAATTAATGATGATAGACTCATAATGTCATGATTTCAAGTATAGTAATGTATTTTAGCAGATGTTTTTCTTTCCAATATCGTTAAAATATTCATTAATCTTGGGGTTATTCAGGCTTCTTTTGTATCTAATCAAATTTTGTGATACTCTCAAATTCTCATATGATTTCATCCTGTGTCATCCCTGTTAAGAGCACACTTACCTTTGTGTGTGTATATCTGCTGTGTGATTGTCAATTTATATGACAGAAATATTAATTTAAGTAGTTTCTCCCCCAATTGATCATTTGAAGGAGTTAGTAAGTGTTCAATAATCCGCAAATTAGGTATTTTGAAAATAGAATTAATATTCCTTGGAGAGAGAGACGCATTAGAAGCACATGCTAAAATTTATATGTTATAAATGTAGTACTTTGGTATGGGTAAATTTCTTGCAAGTATAGAAATGATGGTCTGATTTTTATCAGCTTGATTACTATACTATGCACCAGAAAACATGTTTTTCGATTTTGAAGAACAACATATTGCGCATGTTAATTCAATTTCCATTACTGTGCTGTTTCTTCTTAGATGTGGGAATTTTAAAATATTTTGTAACAATATTTAGAGGAATATGTAGCATGCACCAACAGACACAGTAATAATTCATACATCAGTTCATCTAGTGCCTCTCCTCCTCTTAATAGCACTCGTACCTTTGTGTATGACAGCTGTGTGATTATTAAAGAATTTATTTTGCCTAGTTTTCAGCATGATTATGTGTAAATGTATGATTTAGAAAAAGTAATAATTTGTTTGGTGCGGAAATTATTCTTCAGAATAAAAGTTGAAGGAGGTTAAGGATTTGTGGGTTGGAGGATTCATATTTTGTAAATAGACTTATTGTTGTGCTTCCAGTAAGAAATTTTAGAGCATACTAAAATATGTGGGTAACAAATGGATAAATTTCTGGCAAGTATAGGAATGATGATTTGGTTCTATCGGATTGATTTCTTATTGATTATTATATTGTGCACCAGAAAACATGTTTGTTGGGTTGGACGAACAACACATTGATAATGTCAACTCCATTTCTGCTAGTGTGTTATTTCGTTTTAGGTGTCAGGAATTTTAAAATGTTTCACAACAATAATTTTGAGAAATATGTCACATGTCCCACAGACACATCAGGGTAACCTGCTATTTTATGTTAATAACCAGATACTTACAAATATAATTTTATTTTTAGCATTGCATTATGCCATTCGCTTTGTTTTCTTTCAAATATTATTAAAATACTAGTTAGCCTTGGGAGTTTTTCTGTCTACTGGGCCATCTGATCCACTTTCCTGATACCTCAAATTCATCCCGTTCCATCCCTTACCCTTCATAATGGTACTCTTAATTTGTGTTTAACTACTGTTTCATTGTTCAGATATTTATTTTGCTTAGTTTGAAGTGCTACTGCACATTTAAATTTTAGAGAAATTAATTTAATAAGTTTTTGCTAAGGCAAATTATTCTTTGGAAGAAAAGTTGAAGGGTATTAAGAATTTGTGAGTAGAATTATTGTTGCTTCAAGTGAGAATTATTAGAGTATACTGAAAATGGATGTTAACCAATTTTATAATTTTGTGTTGATAAATTTCCTGCAATTACAATATAATCTGGCTTTTATCACATTTATTTCTTGATAATAATACCATGCACCAGAAAACATTTTTGTTCGACCAGAAGACCAGTTTATTGTGCATTTCAAATGAATTTCCATTAATGAGTTTTTTATTTCGGTACTTGGAGGTATATGTAACATGCCCACACACACTGCATTGACATGCTATTTTAAAATAATATATAAAAAAATGATTGTATTGTTAGCACCAGTTGTGTATTTCACAAATCAGCTTGATTGAAAAATAATTTATTCTTGATGCTTTGGAGGCATCTAATATAATTTCCTGATACCTCAAATTCATCTAAGAATTTATACAGTGTATCCCTGCCCCCTGATAACAGCTCTGTTAATTTCTGTATAACTGCTGTGTGATGGTGGAAATATTTATTTTGCTTAGTTTCAAGTGTTACTGTAATCTTATATTGTAGAAAAATTATTTGAATAATTTGTTTCTAGACTAGTTAATCCTTTGAATAAAATTTGAAGGAGATAAAGAATTTGGGAGTCTAAGGGTACAGTTTGAAAATAGATTTGCTTAGAGAGAGACAGAAGTATCAGAGCATTCTAAAATGTGTATTTAGTAAATGTGGTACTTTTGTATGGATAAATTTCTTGCAAGTTTAAAAATGACTGTCTGATTTTCATCAGATTGATTATTACACTATGGCATCAGAAAACATGTTTGTGGTTTTTGAGGAACAACATATTGTGCATGTCAGCTCAATTTCCATTAGTGTGTTATTTCTTTTAGACATTTTAGAATTTTTCATAACAATGTTTTGAGGAATATTTAGCATGCCTCCACTGACACAGCAATAATTTAATTTTCAGTTCATCCCCTCCTCTTAAAGCATTCTTACCTTTGTGCATAGCTGCTGTGTGATTGTTTCTGGGTTTATTTTGCTTATAGTTTGAAATGTGACTGTAAATGTATATACAAGAATTAATTCAATAAGCTTTTACTGGACAAGTTTTTCTTTGTAAAGACAAGTTTTGATGGGGATGAATAATTTGTGTGAGAGGGAGGAGGCATATTTTTTTTTGAAAACAGAGTTAATGTTACTTTGAGTGAAAAATATTAGGCTGCACTGGAATTTATAAGTTCTAAATGTGATTCTATTGAGTGGTAAAGCTGGTGGCAAGTTTAGAAATAATGATCTGTATCTTCATCGGATTGATTTTTTATTGTTTTTTCTGCAATGAAACAGAAAACTATTGTTCGTACTGAAGAACAAAGTATTGCACATCACAATAAAGTTTTCATTGGTGGGTTATTTGTTTTTAATTTTAAAACAATTTTTTAACAGCTTTTAAAAAATTTTATTGCAATATTTATAGGCCTATGTTACTAGTCCCCCACGCACACACCATGGAAATGCTTCTTTAAATTCGTAACCAGATAAATATAATTATGATTTAATGTTTCTCTTTGTAGTTTTTTTGTTAATTTTCCCTTCAAATATGATTGAGACAGAAGTTATTCCTGAGATTATTGATGCTACTTTCACATGTTAGCTTCAATTTGTTATTCAATTAAAAACTGCTGTGTGATCATGGAAGCATTTGGCAAGCTTCTTTTAAAATGTGACTGCCAGTTAATTGTGTAGGAAAATTAATTCAATGGCTTGTTTCCAGATAAATTAATCTTTCATAGAAGAAATGAAAGATTAATATGTTGTGAGTTGGCGGCTACATATTTTGAAAATAGATTTAGTATGACTTACAGAGTGAAATATTAGAGCATGTTAAAACTTGTAGTTACTGAATGTACATATTTTGATTGCATGAATTTCTGGAAAGTGTTGAAATAATGACCTGGTTCTTATGCGATTAATTCCTTGTTGACTATCATGCTATGCTCCTGACAGCATGTTTGTTGGGTCTAATGAGAAACCTATTGTGCATTTGAACCTTATTACTGTTAGTGTGTTATTTCTTTTCAATGGTCCTAAATTTTAAAATAATTTTTTTACTTACAGTAGTGTGTAGTGACAGCGGTATCCGAGTGGTCAAGGCGTCTGATCGTAGCTTTCGGGAGTTCGATCCCAGTACCACCAAACAAGGGGAGCGATGCACGTTAAATCTGTGGAGAGCTGAAATGTCCTCCTTATGGTGTGGTGGTGTAGTTAGGGGAGGGGGTGCCAGCTCATGTGGGGTCCTCGTCACTTGAGCATGGCTCAAAATTACGAGGTCCATCGCCAAAAGCCCTTGTGTAGCTGAACAGAGCGACTTTAATATTCACTCACTCGCAGCCTAGAGGTTATGTTTTCGAACTGTTTTTCCAGTCAAGTCAGGAATTTGCGGGCCAGTTTTACTGAAGACCTGCCCCGTAGAGGTTGCTGATGCATGTTAAATGTGATGAGTGTCAAACTCCCTCACCCTGTGGCGTGGTGTGGTAGTTTGGGGAGGGTGTGCTATCTGAAATGTACAAAGTCCTTCTCCAGTAGCCCTAGTGTTGGTTTACTGTATGACTTTAGTAAAACACTCCCTGCTGTCTAGTGGCATATATGTATTATTTCCTCACCAGCAAGCCCTCAACACATTACTTTAAATTATTATCCTGGAAGAGTTAAGCATCAGTGTGTGATTTAAGCATTGTTTGGTTACCAAAAATCTTATCCTTCATTTATTATATTGGCAAGTCTGAAATTTTGTTGTTCTATTATGTTAGCTCCTCTAAATTCAAATGCATTGGATATACAGCTCTAATTTCTTTCGGTGCCCTTCCCTTCTTCCACAAAGAGACGTTATTTTAGAGATTATTGTAACATTTTCTTCTTTCTTTAGGATTTGAGAATTAATTTTTATGATGGGAATTTTTTTTCCTAGGCTGTTGCTGGGAAAATTATTCCAGTTGTTTAAATGAAGAAGCCTGTTTGGAAAATTGGAACTATCATGTTGAAGTATTGGAAAGGACTGGATGCTATGGGTAAGTTCTCTGTTTGAATAAATAAATACATCTGTGAAATATGTGATGTTTATAAAATTGATTCTAAATTAGGTAAATGGTCTCTGCCGCTTTTATTGTGTTCACATTATGCATTTCAACTGAATTACTATGTGTGGGTTGTTTCCTTTTGGTTATTGTAAGCTCTTAAATTAAGTATGACAGTAGTTGAAAAAATATTCGTCTTGTCGATCAAAACACAGCACTAACATGCCACTAGAAATTAATGATGATAGACTCATAATGTCATGATTTCAAGTATAGTAATGTATTTTAGCAGATGTTTTTCTTTCCAATATCGTTAAAATATTCATTAATCTTGGGGTTATTCAGGCTTCTTTTGTATCTAATCAAATTTTGTGATACTCTCAAATTCTCATATGATTTCATCCTGTGTCATCCCTGTTAAGAGCACACTTACCTTTGTGTGTGTATATCTGCTGTGTGATTGTCAATTTATATGACAGAAATATTAATTTAAGTAGTTTCTCCCCCAATTGATCATTTGAAGGAGTTAGTAAGTGTTCAATAATCCGCAAATTAGGTATTTTGAAAATAGAATTAATATTCCTTGGAGAGAGAGACGCATTAGAAGCACATGCTAAAATTTATATGTTATAAATGTAGTACTTTGGTATGGGTAAATTTCTTGCAAGTATAGAAATGATGGTCTGATTTTTATCAGCTTGATTACTATACTATGCACCAGAAAACATGTTTTTCGATTTTGAAGAACAACATATTGCGCATGTTAATTCAATTTCCATTACTGTGCTGTTTCTTCTTAGATGTGGGAATTTTAAAATATTTTGTAACAATATTTAGAGGAATATGTAGCATGCACCAACAGACACAGTAATAATTCATACATCAGTTCATCTAGTGCCTCTCCTCCTCTTAATAGCACTCGTACCTTTGTGTATGACAGCTGTGTGATTATTAAAGAATTTATTTTGCCTAGTTTTCAGCATGATTATGTGTAAATGTATGATTTAGAAAAAGTAATAATTTGTTTGGTGCGGAAATTATTCTTCAGAATAAAAGTTGAAGGAGGTTAAGGATTTGTGGGTTGGAGGATTCATATTTTGTAAATAGACTTATTGTTGTGCTTCCAGTAAGAAATTTTAGAGCATACTAAAATATGTGGGTAACAAATGGATAAATTTCTGGCAAGTATAGGAATGATGATTTGGTTCTATCGGATTGATTTCTTATTGATTATTATATTGTGCACCAGAAAACATGTTTGTTGGGTTGGACGAACAACACATTGATAATGTCAACTCCATTTCTGCTAGTGTGTTATTTCGTTTTAGGTGTCAGGAATTTTAAAATGTTTCACAACAATAATTTTGAGAAATATGTCACATGTCCCACAGACACATCAGGGTAACCTGCTATTTTATGTTAATAACCAGATACTTACAAATATAATTTTATTTTTAGCATTGCATTATGCCATTCGCTTTGTTTTCTTTCAAATATTATTAAAATACTAGTTAGCCTTGGGAGTTTTTCTGTCTACTGTGCCATCTGATCCACTTTCCTGATACTCAAATTCATCCCGTTCCATCCCTTACCCTTCATAATGGTACTCTTAATTTGTGTTTAACTACTGTTTCATTGTTCAGATATTTATTTTGCTTAGTTTGAAGTGCTACTGCACATTTAAATTTTAGAGAAATTAATTTAATAAGTTTTTGCTAAGGCAAATTATTCTTTGGAAGAAAAGTTGAAGGGTATTAAGAATTTGTGAGTAGAATTATTGTTGCTTCAAGTGAGAATTATTAGAGTATACTGAAAAAGGATGTTAACCAATTTTATAATTTTGTGTTGATAAATTTCCTGCAATTACAATATAATCTGGCTTTTATCACATTTATTTCTTGATAATAATACCATGCACCAGAAAACATTTTTGTTCGACCAGAAGACCAGTTTATTGTGCATTTCAAATGAATTTCCATTAATGAGTTTTTTATTTCGGTACTTGGAGGTATATGTAACATGCCCACACACACTGCATTGACATGCTATTTTAAAATAATATATAAAAAAATGATTGTATTGTTAGCACCAGTTGTGTATTTCACAAATCAGCTTGATTGAAAAATAATTTATTCTTGATGCTTTGGAGGCATCTAATATAATTTCCTGATACCTCAAATTCATCTAAGAATTTATACAGTGTATCCCTGCCCCCTGATAACAGCTCTGTTAATTTCTGTATAACTGCTGTGTGATGGTGGAAATATTTATTTTGCTTAGTTTCAAGTGTTACTGTAATCTTATATTGTAGAAAAATTATTTGAATAATTTGTTTCTAGACTAGTTAATCCTTTGAATAAAATTTGAAGGAGATAAAGAATTTGGGAGTCTAAGGGTACAGTTTGAAAATAGATTTGCTTAGAGAGAGACAGAAGTATCAGAGCATTCTAAAATGTGTATTTAGTAAATGTGGTACTTTTGTATGGATAAATTTCTTGCAAGTTTAAAAATGACTGTCTGATTTTCATCAGATTGATTATTACACTATGGCATCAGAAAACATGTTTGTGGTTTTTGAGGAACAACATATTGTGCATGTCAGCTCAATTTCCATTAGTGTGTTATTTCTTTTAGACATTTTAGAATTTTTCATAACAATGTTTTGAGGAATATTTAGCATGCCTCCACTGACACAGCAATAATTTAATTTTCAGTTCATCCCCTCCTCTTAAAGGATTCTTACCTTTGTGCATAGCTGCTGTGTGATTGTTTCTGGGTTTATTTTGCTTATAGTTTGAAATGTGACTGTAAATGTATATAAAAGAATTAATTCAATAAGCTTTTACTGGACAAGTTTTTCTTTCTAAAGACAAGTTTTGATGGGGATGAATAATTTGTGTGAGAGGGAGGAGGCATATTTTTTTTTGAAAACAGAGTTAATGTTACTTTGAGTGAAAAATATTAGGCTGCACTGGAATTTATAAGTTCTAAATGTGATTCTATTGAGTGGTAAAGCTGGTGGCAAGTTTAGAAATAATGATCTGTATCTTCATCGGATTGATTTTTTATTGTTTTTTCTGCAATGAAACAGAAAACTATTGTTCGTACTGAAGAACAAAGTATTGCACATCACAATAAAATTTTCATTAGTGGGTTATTTGTTTTTAATTTTAAAACAATTTTTTAACAATTTTTATTGCAATATTTATAGGCCTATGTTACTAGTCCCCCCCCACACACACTCACCATGGAAATGCTTCTTTAAATTCGTAACCAGATAAATATAATTATGATTTAATGTTTCTCTTTGTAGTTTTTTTGTTAATTTTCCCTTCAAATATGATTGAGACAGAAGTTATTCCTGAGATTATTGATGCTACTTTCACATGTTAGCTTCAATTTGTTATTCAATTAAAAACTGCTGTGTGATCATGGAAGCATTTGGCAAGCTTCTTTTAAAATGTGACTGCCAGTTTATTGTGTAGGAAAATTAATTCAATGGCTTGTTTCCAGATAAATTAATCTTTCATAGAAGAAATGAAAGATTAATATGTTGTGAGTTGGCGGCTACATATTTTGAAAATAGATTTAGTATGACTTACAGAGTGAAATATTAGAGCATGTTAAAACTTGTAGTTACTGAATGTACATATTTTGATTGCATGAATTTCTGGAAAGTGTTGAAATAATGACCTGGTTCTTATGCGATTAATTCCTTGTTGACTATCATGCTATGCTCCTGACAGCATGTTTGTTGGGTCTAATGAGAAACCTATTGTGCATTTGAACCTTATTACTGTTAGTGTGTTATTTCTTTTCAATGGTCCTAAATTTTAAAATAATTTTTTTACTTACAGTAGTGTGTAGTGACAGCGGTATCCGAGTGGTCAAGGCGTCTGATCGTAGCTTTCGGGAGTTCGATCCCAGTACCACCAAACAAGGGGAGCGATGCACGTTAAATCTGTGGAGAGCTGAAATGTCCTCCTTATGGTGTGGTGGTGTAGTTAGGGGAGGGGGTGCCAGCTCATGTGGGGTCCTCGTCACTTGAGCATGGCTCAAAATTACGAGGTCCATCGCCAAAAGCCCTTGTGTAGCTGAACAGAGCGACTTTAATATTCACTCACTCGCAGCCTAGAGGTTATGTTTTCGAACTGTTTTTCCAGTCAAGTCAGGAATTTGCGGGCCAGTTTTACTGAAGACCTGCCCCGTAGAGGTTGCTGATGCATGTTAAATGTGATGAGTGTCAAACTCCCTCACCCTGTGGCGTGGTGTGGTAGTTTGGGGAGGGTGTGCTATCTGAAATGTACAAAGTCCTTCTCCAGTAGCCCTAGTGTTGGTTTACTGTATGACTTTAGTAAAACACTCCCTGCTGTCTAGTGGCATATATGTATTATTTCCTCACCAGCAAGCCCTCAACACATTACTTTAAATTATTATCCTGGAAGAGTTAAGCATCAGTGTGTGATTTAAGCATTGTTTGGTTACCAAAAATCTTATCCTTCATTTATTATATTGGCAAGTCTGAAATTTTGTTGTTCTATTATGTTAGCTCCTCTAAATTCAAATGCATTGGATATACAGCTCTAATTTCTTTCGGTGCCCTTCCCTTCTTCCACAAAGAGACGTTATTTTAGAGATTATTGTAACATTTTCTTCTTTCTTTAGGATTTGAGAATTAATTTTTATGATGGGAATTTTTTTTCCTAGGCTGTTTCTGGGAAAATTATTCCAGTTGTTTAAATGAAGAAGCCTGTTTGGAAAATTGGAACTATCATGTTGAAGTATTGGAAAGGACTGGATGCTATGGGTAAGTTCTCTGTTTGAATAAATAAATACATCTGTGAAATATGTGATGTTTATAAAATTGATTCTAAATTAGGTAAATGGTCTCTGCCGCTTTTATTGTGTTCACATTATGCATTTCAACTGAATTACTATGTGTGGGTTGTTTCCTTTTGGTTATTGTAAGCTCTTAAATTAAGTATGACAGCAGTTGAAAAAATATTCATCTTGTCGATCAAAACACAGCACTAACATGCCACTAGAAATTAATGATGATAGACTCATAATGTCATGATTTCAAGTAGAGTAATGTATTTTAGCAGATGTTTTTCTTTCCAATATCGTTAAAATATTCATTAATCTTGGGGTTATTCAGGCTTCTTTTGTATCTAATCAAATTTTGTGATACTCTCAAATTCTCATATGATTTCATCCTGTGTCATCCCTGTTAAGAGCACACTTACCTTTGTGTGTGTATATCTTGTACTATAAATAAGACAATGAGAGTTGAATGAACAGAATTAAGCTTTTAATAACTTAGAAGTGAGGTTACATGATTGCTGTTTACAGACTGTCTCATCCAGGTGTTGCCAATACAGAAAACAAAATTAAGTGATGCCAGATTACAAGAGAATAATATGACATTTTACCCCCCTTTAATTTTAATCTGGATATTTCAGTCTCTGACGTAGTCCTTCAAGTATGCAGGAGGTTGCCTATGGCGAGCTGTACGCAATGCTAATGTGTTCTTGTTCGGTTCAGTCGAATCTTCTAAAGTGGTATCTGAATCTGAGTTTATTGGCTGTAGATCTGGAAGAACTTGAACACTTTCTTCTGTACCCTTGTTGCCTTCAGAGCTGGTAGATTCTCCTCTTGGAGCTAAGTGTCTTATAGAAACAGTTGTTTCCCTTCCATCGCCAAGTTTCACATGTGCATAGTCAGGGTTAGCTTCAATTAATTCTACTTTTTGGACAATTGGCTCATATTTGTTAGCACGCACCTGATTTTTCATTAGAACTGGACCAGGCTTTGTAAGCCAAGTAGGTATGGAACAGCCGTTATGGGATCTTCGAGGGTGAGAAAACATTCGTTCATGAGGAGTGGCATTTGTTGCTGTACACAATAAAGAGCAAATTGAATGCAGAGCTGTTTGGATAACACATTCCCATTGTTCAGTTTTCATATTATTGGATCTTAAAGCAAGTTGCATAGTTTTCCAGATTATTCCATTATAACGTTCAACCTGTCCATTTCCTGCTGGATTATAGGGAGTAGTACGACTTGTAGCAATTCCTTGAGATGTTAAAAATGATTTTAATTCGTTAGACATGAAAAATGATCCTCTGTCAGAATGAATAAATGATGGCATTCCAAAAATAGAAAAAAGGTTCTTCAAATGCAATATTACAGTTTTCGCAGAAATGTCACTGCAAGGGATTGCAAACGGAAATCTAGAGAATTCATCAACTATTGTTAAAATATAGTGATTTCTTGAAACACTAGGTAAAGGTCCTTTAAAGTCAAGATTCAACCTTTCAAATGGGGACGTAGCTTTCACAAGAGTTCCAACATGTTTAACAAATCTTGGCTTTAGTTCGTTGCATATTAGACAGGAGTTGGTGACTTTCCTTATATCCTCTAAAGAAAAAGGGAGATTTTTGCAACGAACCCAATGATGCATTCGTGTCACTCCAGGATGACAAAGAGAGTTGTGAAGATTGTTTAAGTCAACTCTGGGAGTTAGAGCTCCAGTTATACGGGATAATGTATCAGCAATCACGTTTTGCTTTCCAGGACGATAAATAATGTCAAATTTAAAACTAGCAAGTTCAAGTCTCCAACGGATTAACTTTTCATTTTTAATTTTACTACCATGTCGCTGATTGAATACAAATGCGACTGCTTGTTGATCAGTGAACACTTCAAAATGCTTTCCCATCAAGAAGTGTCTCCAATGACGAAGTGATTCCACAATGGCATATGCTTCTTTTTCTGGAGATGAATGTCTCAATTCAGATGTATTTAAGGTTCTTGAGAAAAAGGCAACAGGACGTCCAGCTTGACTCAAGGTAGCTCCAATTGCGAAATCAGATGAATCAGTTTCCACTCGAAATGGTATGTCATCTTCAATTGTTGCCAAGGCAGCATTTGCCACATCATCTTTCAGGGAATTAAAAGTCAATACAGCATCCCTAGAAAGAGGAAACTGTTTCTTTCCTAGAAGAGGACGTATTTTCTGAGAAAACCCCCGGATCCACCGACAATAATGGGCAAACATTCCTAAAGCACGTTGCAATGCAGATGAGTCTTTCGGAACAGGCATATCCCTCAAAGGTTTTAGTCGTTGAGGATCTGGTTTAATTATACCATCCCGAACAATGTAGCCTAGCAAATGGACAGAATTACTTGAGTAGGTACACTTATCTTCATTTAGAGTCAAATTATACTTCTTTACCACAGTCAGGAACTTCTCTAAGTTGTCATCATGTTCTTTTTGATCTTTTCCACACACAGTAACATCGTCAATAAATGGATATGTAAGGGTGAGTCCTTCATCCTCAATAATTTTGTCAATGACTCTTTGGAAACAAGCTACTCCATTAGTAACCCCAAAAGGAACACGTAAAAACTGATAGAGCTTTCCACAAGCTTCAAAAGCTGTATAATGTCTCTCGCTATCCTGGATAGGAATTTGATGGTAGGCACTTTGGAGATCAATTTTGCTAAAAACCTTATTTTTTGAAATTTTCAAAATTACCTCTTCTATTTTAGGCAAAGGGTAGGCATCCAGTAACGTATATTTATTAATTGTTTGAGAGTAGTCAACTACCATTCTGGGCTTATGATTTTCTCCTCTAATGACAAAGGCTTGAGCCCTCCATGGTGAGTTACTTGGCTCAATGACTCCTTCCTGAAGAAGTTTCTGAACTTCCAATGCCATAAAATTATTGTCTTCATTCGTATGATGTCTCGACTTTGTAACCAAAGGTCTACAGTCTGGATTCAAGTTAGAAAATAATGAAAGAGGAGGTACTTGTGCAACAGCCAAAGAACAAATTGTTAGTGGAGGTCTATTACCATCAAATCCAATTTCTACTGATGAATGTCTGTTTAGAATATCATGGCCAATCAAAACATCACTACAAAGATTTTTCATAACTAAAAGTTCCACATTTTGATAAGTGAAGCTTTCAATTTTTAAATTAACTCTACAAACACCCACTGTTTCAGTCACCATGGAGGAGTTTGCCATGGATATTTTTCCAAAATATGGTTCAATTTTTGATTTGCATTTCGCCACATGTTTTTCGTTCAAAAAACTAAGAGAGCTCCCTGTATCAATTAATGCACTGAGCTGAATATTATTAACCAATGCCTTCACAATTGATTTCTGGAGACAGTGAATAGATCCCGAAATAGCTGCCAATAAGTTTGAAGAAGCCACCACATTTGAAGAATTTCTATTAGGTCTGGATTTGCAAACTCGCTGGTAATGCCCCTTTTTCCCACATTTTCTGCAGATAACATCTCTAGCTGGACAATTGGTTCGTGAGTGCAAGTCATTTCCACAAAAGAAGCATTTTTGATATCTTGAGCAGGAGGAAGCCGCTGGTGTTTCTAAGGTTTCTTCTGAAAAATCGCCAGTTTTTATTGCTGCAGATTGTACTGGGAAAGAACTTCCCATATAAGAAGCTGCATGCACTTCGGCTGATTCCAAGGTTCTAGCTTGCTCAAAAGCTTGATCGAGAGTCATCGATATATTTTCGAGGAGTCGTTGGCGAATGCGAGGACATTTTAATCCTCGTATGAAAGCATCTCTAATATACTCCTTTCGGTATTCCTCAGCCCTTACATCAGTAAAGTCACAGTCTTTGCTCAATTGGTTTAAAACTTGTAAATATTCACTGACAGTTTCTTCCGTTTGTTGATTTCGCGTCGACAAGCAATGTCTAGCGAATATAACGTTGCGTTTCTTTATAAAAAGTGAATCAAGTATCGCAATAGCTTGAGCATAAGTTGTGCAATCATTAATGAACTGGTAAACATTTGAGGTTACATAATTACTCAGCAAAGGAAGTTTATTTTCTTCTGTAAGGATTTTTATGCCTCCTAAAAAGTTTTCGAAAGTTTTTTTCCAATGGCGCCATTTTGTTTCCGCATTAGAACACGAGGGATCGATATCGAATCTTTCAGGTTTCAGCAGTTGTTCCATTATTAAATTTGAAAACGAAACGATTCAAGACAACTTCTAAGTTATTAAAATTGTACTATAAATAAGACAATGAGAGTTGAATGAACAGAATTAAGCTTTTAATAACTTAGAAGTGAGGTTACATGATTGCTGTTTACAGACTGTATCATCCAGGTGTTGCCAATACAGAAAACAAAATTAAGTGATGCCAGATTACAAGAGAATAATATGACATATCTGCTGTGTGATTGTCAATTTATATGACAGAAATATTAATTTAAGTAGTTTCTCCCCAATTGATCATTTGAAGGAGTTAGTAAGTGTTCAATAATCCGCAAATTAGGTATTTTGAAAATAGAATTAATATTCCTTGGAGAGAGAGACGCATTAGAAGCACATGCTAAAATTTATATGTTATAAATGTAGTACTTTGGTATGGGTAAATTTCTTGCAAGTATAGAAATGATGGTCTGATTTTTATCAGCTTGATTACTATACTATGCACCAAAAAACATGTTTTTCGATTTTGAAGAACAACATATTGCGCACGTTAATTCAATTTCCATTACTGTGCTGTTTCTTCTTAGATGTGGGAATTTTAAAATATTTTGTAACAATATTTAGAGGAATATTTAGCATACACCCACAGACACAGTAATAATTCATACATCAGTTCATCTAGTGCCTCTCCTCCTCTTAATAGCACTCTTACCTTTGTGTATGACTGCTGTGTGATTATTAAAGAATTTATTTTGCCTAGTTTTCAGCATGATTATGTGTAAATGTATGATTTAGAAAAAGTAATAATTTGTTTGGTGCGGAAATTATTCTTCAGAATAAAAGTTGAAGGAGGTTAAGGATTTGTGGGTTGGAGGATTCATATTTTGTAAATAGACTTATTGTTGTGCTTCCAGTAAGAAATTTTAGAGCATACTAAAAATATGTGGGTAACAAATGGATAAATTTCTGGCAAGTATAGGAATGATGATTTGGTTCTATCGGATTGATTTCTTATTGATTATTATATTGTGCACCAGAAAACATGTTTGTTGGGTTGGACGAACAACACATTGATAATGTCAACTCCATTTCTGCTAGTGTGTTATTTCGTTTTAGGTGTCAGGAATTTTAAAATGTTTCACAACAATAATTTTGAGAAATATGTCACATGTCCCACAGACACATCAGGGTAACCTGCTATTTTATGTTAATAACCAGATACTTACAAATATAATTTTATTTTTAGCATTGCATTATGCCATTCGCTTTGTTTTCTTTCAAATATTATTAAAATACTAGTTAGCCTTGGGAGTTTTTCTGTCTACTGTGCCATCTGATCCACTTTCCTGATACCTCAAATTCATCCCGTTCCATCCCTTACCCTTCATAATGGTACTCTTAATTTGTGTTTAACTACTGTTTCATTGTTCAGATATTTATTTTGCTTAGTTTGAAGTGCTACTGTACATTTAAATTTTAGAGAAATTAATTTAATAAGTTTTTGCTAAGGCAAATTATTCTTTGGAAGAAAAGTTGAAGGGTATTAAGAATTTGTGAGTAGAATTATTGTTGCTTCAAGTGAGAATTATTAGAGTATACTGAAAAAGGATGTTAACCAATTTTATAATTTTGTGTTGATAAATTTCCTGCAATTACAATATAATCTGGCTTTTATCACATTTATTTCTTGATAATAATACCATGCACCAGAAAACATTTTTGTTCGACCAGAAGACCAGTTTATTGTGCATTTCAAATGAATTTCCGTTAATGAGTTTTTTAGTTCGGTACTTGGAGGTATATGTAACATGCCACACACACTGCATTGACATGCTATTTTAAAATAATATATAAAAAAATGATTGTATTGTTAGCACCAGTTGTGTATTTCACAAATCAGCTTGATTGAAAAATAATTTATTCTTGATGCTTTGGAGGCATCTAATATAATTTCCTGATACCTCAAATTCATCTAAGAATTTATACAGTGTATCCCTGCCCCCTGATAACAGCTCTGTTAATTTCTGTATAACTGCTGTGTGATGGTGGAAATATTTATTTTGCTTAGTTTCAAGTGTTACTGTAATCTTATATTGTAGAAAAATTATTTGAATAATTTGTTTCTAGACTCGTTAATCCTTTGAATAAAATTTGAAGGAGATGAAGAATTTGGGAGTCTAAGGGTACAGTTTGAAAATAGATTTGCTTAGAGAGAGACAGAAGTATCAGAGCATTCTAAAATGTGTATTTAGTAAATGTGGTACTTTTGTATGGATAAATTTCTTGCAAGTTTAAAAATGACTGTCTGATTTTCATCAGATTGATTATTACACTATGGCATCAGAAAACATGTTTGTGGTTTTTGAGGAACAACATATTGTGCATGTCAGCTCAATTTCCATTAGTGTGTTATTTCTTTTAGACATTTTAGAATTTTTCATAACAATGTTTTGAGGAATATTTAGCATGCCTCCACTGACACAGCAATAATTTAATTTTCAGTTCATCCCCTCCTCTTAAAGGATTCTTACCTTTGTGCATAGCTGCTGTGTGATTGTTTCTGGGTTTATTTTGCTTATAGTTTGAAATGTGACTGTAAATGTATATAAAAGAATTAATTCAATAAGCTTTTACTGGACAAGTTTTTCTTTCTAAAGACAAGTTTTGATGGGGATGAATAATTTGTGTGAGAGGGAGGAGGCATATTTTTTTTTGAAAACAGAGTTAATGTTACTTTGAGTGAAAAATATTAGGCTGCACTGGAATTTATAAGTTCTAAATGTGATTCTATTGAGTGGTAAAGCTGGTGGCAAGTTTAGAAATAATGATCTGTATCTTCATCGGATTGATTTTTTATTGTTTTTTCTGCAATGAAACAGAAAACTATTGTTCGTACTGAAGAACAAAGTATTGCACATCACAATAAAATTTTCATTAGTGGGTTATTTGTTTTTAATTTTAAAACAATTTTTTAACAATTTTTATTGCAATATTTATAGGCCTATGTTACTACTCCCCCCACACACTCACCATGGAAATGCTTCTTTAAATTCGTAACCAGATAAATATAATTATGATTTAATGTTTCTCTTTGTAGTTTTTTTGTTAATTTTCCCTTCAAATATGATTGAGACAGAAGTTATTCCTGAGATTATTGATGCTACTTTCACATGTTAGCTTCAATTTGTTATTCAATTAAAAACTGCTGTGTGATCATGGAAGCATTTGGCAAGCTTCTTTTAAAATGTGACTGCCAGTTTATTGTGTAGGAAAATTAATTCAATGGCTTGTTTCCAGTATAAATTAATCTTTCATAGAAGAAATGAAAGATTAATATGTTGTGAGTTGGCGGCTACATATTTTGAAAATAGATTTAGTATGACTTACAGAGTGAAATATTAGAGCATGTTAAAACTTGTAGTTACTGAATGTACATATTTTGATTGCATGAATTTCTGGAAAGTGTTGAAATAATGACCTGGTTCTTATGCGATTAATTCCTTGTTGACTATCATGCTATGCTCCTGACAGCATGTTTGTTGGGTCTAATGAGAAACCTATTGTGCATTTGAACCTTATTACTGTTAGTGTGTTATTTCTTTTCAATGGTCCTAAATTTTAAAATAATTTTTTTACTTACAGTAGTGTGTAGTGACAGCGGTATCCGAGTGGTCAAGGCGTCTGATCGTAGCTTTCGGGAGTTCGATCCCAGTACCACCAAACAAGGGGAGCGATGCACGTTAAATCTGTGGAGAGCTGAAATGTCCTCCTTATGGTGTGGTGGTGTAGTTAGGGGAGGGGGTGCCAGCTCATGTGGGGTCCTCGTCACTTGAGCATGGCTCAAAATTACGAGGTCCATCGCCAAAAGCCCTTGTGTAGCTGAACAGAGCGACTTTAATATTCACTCACTCGCAGCCTAGAGGTTATGTTTTCGAACTGTTTTTCCAGTCAAGTCAGGAATTTGCGGGCCAGTTTTACTGAAGACCTGCCCCGTAGAGGTTGCTGATGCATGTTAAATGTGATGAGTGTCAAACTCCCTCACCCTGTGGCGTGGTGTGGTAGTTTGGGGAGGGTGTGCTATCTGAAATGTACAAAGTCCTTCTCCAGTAGCCCTAGTGTTGGTTTACTGTATGACTTTAGTAAAACACTCCCTGCTGTCTAGTGGCATATATGTATTATTTCCTCACCAGCAAGCCCTCAACACATTACTTTAAATTATTATCCTGGAAGAGTTAAGCATCAGTGTGTGATTTAAGCATTGTTTGGTTACCAAAAATCTTATCCTTCATTTATTATATTGGCAAGTCTGAAATTTTGTTGTTCTATTATGTTAGCTCCTCTAAATTCAAATGCATTGGATATACAGCTCTAATTTCTTTCGGTGCCCTTCCCTTCTTCCACAAAGAGACGTTATTTTAGAGATTATTGTAACATTTTCTTCTTTCTTTAGGATTTGAGAATTAATTTTTATGATGGGAATTTTTTTTCCTAGGCTGTTGCTGGGAAAATTATTCCAGTTGTTTAAATGAAGAAGCCTGTTTGGAAAATTGGAACTATCATGTTGAAGTATTGGAAAGGACTGGATGCTATGGGTAAGTTCTCTGTTTGAATAAATAAATACATCTGTGAAATATGTGATGTTTATAAAATTGATTCTAAATTAGGTAAATGGTCTCTGCCGCTTTTATTGTGTTCACATTATGCATTTCAACTGAATTACTATGTGTGGGTTGTTTCCTTTTGGTTATTGTAAGCTCTTAAATTAAGTATGACAGTAGTTGAAAAAATATTCGTCTTGTCGATCAAAACACAGCACTAACATGCCACTAGAAATTAATGATGATAGACTCATAATGTCATGATTTCAAGTATAGTAATGTATTTTAGCAGATGTTTTTCTTTCCAATATCGTTAAAATATTCATTAATCTTGGGGTTATTCAGGCTTCTTTTGTATCTAATCAAATTTTGTGATACTCTCAAATTCTCATATGATTTCATCCTGTGTCATCCCTGTTAAGAGCACACTTACCTTTGTGTGTGTATATCTGCTGTGTGATTGTCAATTTATATGACAGAAATATTAATTTAAGTAGTTTCTCCCCCAATTGATCATTTGAAGGAGTTAGTAAGTGTTCAATAATCCTCAAATTAGGTATTTTGAAAATAGAATTAATATTCCTTGGAGAGAGAGACGCATTAGAAGCACATGCTAAAATTTATATGTTATAAATGTAGTACTTTGGTATGGGTAAATTTCTTGCAAGTATAGAAATGATGGTCTGATTTTTATCAGCTTGATTACTATACTATGCACCAGAAAACATGTTTTTCGATTTTGAAGAACAACATATTGCGCATGTTAATTCAATTTCCATTACTGTGCTGTTTCTTCTTAGATGTGGGAATTTTAAAATATTTTGTAACAATATTTAGAGGAATATGTAGCATGCACCAACAGACACAGTAATAATTCATACATCAGTTCATCTAGTGCCTCTCCTCCTCTTAATAGCACTCGTACCTTTGTGTATGACAGCTGTGTGATTATTAAAGAATTTATTTTGCCTAGTTTTCAGCATGATTATGTGTAAATGTATGATTTAGAAAAAGTAATAATTTGTTTGGTGCGGAAATTATTCTTCAGAATAAAAGTTGAAGGAGGTTAAGGATTTGTGGGTTGGAGGATTCATATTTTGTAAATAGACTTATTGTTGTGCTTCCAGTAAGAAATTTTAGAGCATACTAAAATATGTGGGTAACAAATGGATAAATTTCTGGCAAGTATAGGAATGATGATTTGGTTCTATCGGATTGATTTCTTATTGATTATTATATTGTGCACCAGAAAACATGTTTGTTGGGTTGGACGAACAACACATTGATAATGTCAACTCCATTTCTGCTAGTGTGTTATTTCGTTTTAGGTGTCAGGAATTTTAAAATGTTTCACAACAATAATTTTGAGAAATATGTCACATGTCCCACAGACACATCAGGGTAACCTGCTATTTTATGTTAATAACCAGATACTTACAAATATAATTTTATTTTTAGCATTGCATTATGCCATTCGCTTTGTTTTCTTTCAAATATTATTAAAATACTAGTTAGCCTTGGGAGTTTTTCTGTCTACTGTGCCATCTGATCCACTTTCCTGATACTTCAAATTCATCCCGTTCCATCCCTTACCCTTCATAATGGTACTCTTAATTTGTGTTTAACTACTGTTTCATTGTTCAGATATTTATTTTGCTAAGTTTGAAGTGCTACTGCACATTTAAATTTTAGAGAAATTAATTTAATAAGTTTTTGCTAAGGCAAATTATTCTTTGGAAGAAAAGTTGAAGGGTATTAAGAATTTGTGAGTAGAATTATTGTTGCTTCAAGTGAGAATTATTAGAGTATACTGAAAAAGGATGTTAACCAATTTTATAATTTTGTGTTGATAAATTTCCTGCAATTACAATATAATCTGGCTTTTATCACATTTATTTCTTGATAATAATACCATGCACCAGAAAACATTTTTGTTCGACCAGAAGACCAGTTTATTGTGCATTTCAAATGAATTTCCATTAATGAGTTTTTTATTTCGGTACTTGGAGGTATATGTAACATGCCCACACACACTGCATTGACATGCTATTTTAAAATAATATATAAAAAAATGATTGTATTGTTAGCACCAGTTGTGTATTTCACAAATCAGCTTGATTGAAAAATAATTTATTCTTGATGCTTTGGAGGCATCTAATATAATTTCCTGATACCTCAAATTCATCTAAGAATTTATACAGTGTATCCCTGCCCCCTGATAACAGCTCTGTTAATTTCTGTATAACTGCTGTGTGATGGTGGAAATATTTGTTTTGCTTAGTTTCAAGTGTTACTGTAATCTTATATTGTAGAAAAATTATTTGAATAATTTGTTTCTAGACTAGTTAATCCTTTGAATAAAATTTGAAGGAGATAAAGAATTTGGGAGTCTAAGGGTACAGTTTGAAAATAGATTTGCTTAGAGAGAGACAGAAGTATCAGAGCATTCTAAAATGTGTATTTAGTAAATGTGGTACTTTTGTATGGATAAATTTCTTGCAAGTTTAAAAATGACTGTCTGATTTTCATCAGATTGATTATTACACTATGGCATCAGAAAACATGTTTGTGGTTTTTGAGGAACAACATATTGTGCATGTCAGCTCAATTTCCATTAGTGTGTTATTTCTTTTAGACATTTTAGAATTTTTCATAACAATGTTTTGAGGAATATTTAGCATGCCTCCACTGACACAGCAATAATTTAATTTTCAGTTCATCCCCTCCTCTTAAAGGATTCTTACCTTTGTGCATAGCTGCTGTGTGATTGTTTCTGGGTTTATTTTGCTTATAGTTTGAAATGGACTGTAAATGTATATAAAAGAATTAATTCAATAAGCTTTTACTGGACAAGTTTTTCTTTCTAAAGACAAGTTTTGATGGGGATGAATAATTTGTGTGAGAGGGAGGAGGCATATTTTTTTTTGAAAACAGAGTTAATGTTACTTTGAGTGAAAAATATTAGGCTGCACTGGAATTTATAAGTTCTAAATGTGATTCTATTGAGTGGTAAAGCTGGTGGCAAGTTTAGAAATAATGATCTGTATCTTCATCGGATTGATTTTTTATTGTTTTTTCTGCAATGAAACAGAAAACTATTGTTGGTACTGAAGAACAAAGTATTGCACATCACAATAAAATTTTCATTAGTGGGTTATTTGTTTTTAATTTTAAAACAATTTTTTAACAATTTTTATTGCAATATTTATAGGCCTATGTTACTAGTCCCCCCATACACTCACCATGGAAATGCTTCTTTAAATTCGTAACCAGATAAATATAATTATGATTTAATGTTTCTCTTTGTAGTTTTTTTGTTAATTTTCCCTTCAAATATGATTGAGACAGAAGTTATTCCTGAGATTATTGATGCTACTTTCACATGTTAGCTTCAATTTGTTATTCAATTAAAAACTGCTGTGTGATCATGGAAGCATTTGGCAAGCTTCTTTTAAAATGTGACTGCCAGTTTATTGTGTAGGAAAATTAATTCAATGGCTTGTTTCCAGATAAATTAATCTTTCATAGAAGAAATGAAAGATTAATATGTTGTGAGTTGGCGGCTACATATTTTGAAAATAGATTTAGTATGACTTACAGAGTGAAATATTAGAGCATGTTAAAACTTGTAGTTACTGAATGTACATATTTTGATTGCATGAATTTCTGGAAAGTGTTGAAATAATGACCTGGTTCTTATGCGATTAATTCCTTGTTGACTATCATGCTATGCTCCTGACAGCATGTTTGTTGGGTCTAATGAGAAACCTATTGTGCATTTGAACCTTATTACTGTTAGTGTGTTATTTCTTTTCAATGGTCCTAAATTTTAAAATAATTTTTTTACTTACAGTAGTGTGTAGTGACAGCGGTATCCGAGTGGTCAAGGCGTCTGATCGTAGCTTTCGGGAGTTCGATCCCAGTACCACCAAACAAGGGGAGCGATGCACGTTAAATCTGTGGAGAGCTGAAATGTCCTCCTTATGGTGTGGTGGTGTAGTTAGGGGAGGGGGTGCCAGCTCATGTGGGGTCCTCGTCACTTGAGCATGGCTCAAAATTACGAGGTCCATCGCCAAAAGCCCTTGTGTAGCTGAACAGAGCGACTTTAATATTCACTCACTCGCAGCCTAGAGGTTATGTTTTCGAACTGTTTTTCCAGTCAAGTCAGGAATTTGCGGGCCAGTTTTACTGAAGACCTGCCCCGTAGAGGTTGCTGATGCATGTTAAATGTGATGAGTGTCAAACTCCCTCACCCTGTGGCGTGGTGTGGTAGTTTGGGGAGGGTGTGCTATCTGAAATGTACAAAGTCCTTCTCCAGTAGCCCTAGTGTTGGTTTACTGTATGACTTTAGTAAAACACTCCCTGCTGTCTAGTGGCATATATGTATTATTTCCTCACCAGCAAGCCCTCAACACATTACTTTAAATTATTATCCTGGAAGAGTTAAGCATCAGTGTGTGATTTAAGCATTGTTTGGTTACCAAAAATCTTATCCTTCATTTATTATATTGGCAAGTCTGAAATTTTGTTGTTCTATTATGTTAGCTCCTCTAAATTCAAATGCATTGGATATACAGCTCTAATTTCTTTCGGTGCCCTTCCCTTCTTCCACAAAGAGACGTTATTTTAGAGATTATTGTAACATTTTCTTCTTTCTTTAGGATTTGAGAATTAATTTTTATGATGGGAATTTTTTTTCCTAGGCTGTTGCTGGGAAAATTATTCCAGTTGTTTAAATGAAGAAGCCTGTTTGGAAAATTGGAACTATCATGTTGAAGTATTGGAAAGGACTGGATGCTATGGGTAAGTTCTCTGTTTGAATAAATAAATACATCTGTGAAATATGTGATGTTTATAAAATTGATTCTAAATTAGGTAAATGGTCTCTGCCGCTTTTATTGTGTTCACATTATGCATTTCAACTGAATTACTATGTGTGGGTTGTTTCCTTTTGGTTATTGTAAGCTCTTAAATTAAGTATGACAGTAGTTGAAAAAATATTCGTCTTGTCGATCAAAACACAGCACTAACATGCCACTAGAAATTAATGATGATAGACTCATAATGTCATGATTTCAAGTATAGTAATGTATTTTAGCAGATGTTTTTCTTTCCAATATCGTTAAAATATTCATTAATCTTGGGGTTATTCAGGCTTCTTTTGTATCTAATCAAATTTTGTGATACTCTCAAATTCTCATATGATTTCATCCTGTGTCATCCCTGTTAAGAGCACACTTACCTTTGTGTGTGTATATCTGCTGTGTGATTGTCAATTTATATGACAGAAATATTAATTTAAGTAGTTTCTCCCCCAATTGATCATTTGAAGGAGTTAGTAAGTGTTCAATAATCCGCAAATTAGGTATTTTGAAAATAGAATTAATATTCCTTGGAGAGAGAGACGCATTAGAAGCACATGCTAAAATTTATATGTTATAAATGTAGTACTTTGGTATGGGTAAATTTCTTGCAAGTATAGAAATGATGGTCTGATTTTTATCAGCTTGATTACTATACTATGCACCAGAAAACATGTTTTTCGATTTTGAAGAACAACATATTGCGCATGTTAATTCAATTTCCATTACTGTGCTGTTTCTTCTTAGATGTGGGAATTTTAAAATATTTTGTAACAATATTTAGAGGAATATGTAGCATGCACCAACAGACACAGTAATAATTCATACATCAGTTCATCTAGTGCCTCTCCTCCTCTTAATAGCACTCGTACCTTTGTGTATGACAGCTGTGTGATTATTAAAGAATTTATTTTGCCTAGTTTTCAGCATGATTATGTGTAAATGTATGATTTAGAAAAAGTAATAATTTGTTTGGTGCGGAAATTATTCTTCAGAATAAAAGTTGAAGGAGGTTAAGGATTTGTGGGTTGGAGGATTCATATTTTGTAAATAGACTTATTGTTGTGCTTCCAGTAAGAAATTTTAGAGCATACTAAAATATGTGGGTAACAAATGGATAAATTTCTGGCAAGTATAGGAATGATGATTTGGTTCTATCGGATTGATTTCTTATTGATTATTATATTGTGCACCAGAAAACATGTTTGTTGGGTTGGACGAACAACACATTGATAATGTCAACTCCATTTCTGCTAGTGTGTTATTTCGTTTTAGGTGTCAGGAATTTTAAAATGTTTCACAACAATAATTTTGAGAAATATGTCACATGTCCCACAGACACATCAGGGTAACCTGCTATTTTATGTTAATAACCAGATACTTACAAATATAATTTTATTTTTAGCATTGCATTATGCCATTCGCTTTGTTTTCTTTCAAATATTATTAAAATACTAGTTAGCCTTGGGAGTTTTTCTGTCTACTGTGCCATCTGATCCACTTTCCTGATACCTCAAATTCATCCCGTTCCATCCCTTACCCTTCATAATGGTACTCTTAATTTGTGTTTAACTACTGTTTCATTGTTCAGATATTTATTTTGCTTAGTTTGAAGTGCTACTGTACATTTAAATTTTAGAGAAATTAATTTAATAAGTTTTTGCTAAGGCAAATTATTCTTTGGAAGAAAAGTTGAAGGGTATTAAGAATTTGTGAGTAGAATTATTGTTGCTTCAAGTGAGAATTATTAGAGTATACTGAAAAAGGATGTTAACCAATTTTATAATTTTGTGTTGATAAATTTCCTGCAATTACAATATAATCTGGCTTTTATCACATTTATTTCTTGATAATAATACCATGCACCAGAAAACATTTTTGTTCGACCAGAAGACCAGTTTATTGTGCATTTCAAATGAATTTCCATTAATGAGTTTTTTATTTCGGTACTTGGAGGTATATGTAACATGCCCACACACACTGCATTGACATGCTATTTTAAAATAATATATAAAAAAATGATTGTATTGTTAGCACCAGTTGTGTATTTCACAAATCAGCTTGATTGAAAAATAATTTATTCTTGATGCTTTGGAGGCATCTAATATAATTTCCTGATACCTCAAATTCATCTAAGAATTTATACAGTGTATCCCTGCCCCCTGATAACAGCTCTGTTAATTTTCTGTATAACTGCTGTGTGATGGTGGAATATTT
>BMAO01000149.1:0-22816 GCA_019973975.1 Trichonephila clavata
CCTGCAGTCCCTGCTGTCTGTCTACGATTTAGTATTCCAACTTATTGATGAGCAAAAGTTGTTTTTTTCCTGTTTTGTGTTTTAGACTCAGACAAAAACATATGTAAACAATTCAAAAGAATGTGAAATAGAACAATGAAGTCTGTGGAGCTTTAGGTAATAACAGATACTTGAATAGAATTGCTGATTTCGTGTTTTTCAGTTACAGTCGAGTACATCGGTATCAAATGAAGCTGCTTGACGTGCATCTCTCTGTTGTTGGATATTGTATGTTTGCGATTTGCTGGGTAAGTGAATTCTAAATAAATTAATAAACATGAAACAATATATGTTTTTTATAGAATATGCAAATGAAAGTTATATCTTGTAAACAATATGAGGCGTACCCTCTGATAAATGTTTCTCTAGATTTGAATAACAAAAAGTTAAAATATTTTTAAAGGGACTCGAAACTTGTTATGAGTGAATATTTATTTTTTGTTTCATCACATCGATTTCAGCTTATTATTATTAATTTCCTTTTATATTACACACAAAAGTGTTTGAAAACATGTTTGTATATTGTTTTACAATTATTAACTTTTTCATCGTTATTTTCATATGTATTAATTGCTCCTTGTTATTTAAATTTTAAAATATTCAGACATTTTTTTTTTACATTTACAAAAAATAAATAAAATTAGGGGCTTTGAATGTTTAACCGAATCGTAGATAAAGAAATAATTTTGCAGAGCAATTTTATTTTTGCAAAAGCATTTTAAATGAGCTTTTTCAATTGTAAAATTTTGTAATGTATTACTGAATACCCACGCAAGCAATACCCCACAGTAAAAATTTTTTTTTTCCTATCACTCGTGGTTCCCAAGGAAAATTTAAGGAACATTTGAACAGTGAAGAACATTTTGAATAAAAAAACTTTTTCTTAAAAAAAAAAAAAAAAACCAAATGTGTGTGGGCAAAAAGAACAACTGAAAAGTACTTTAAAACCTTTTTATAAAAAAAAATACGTTTGGTAAATGAAAAATTGCCAATTTGAAGAAAAAAACATTTAAGGTATACAAATTTAAATGAAACTGAAAAATAATTAATTAATGTTCACTTGATAGATCACTGCTTATAATATTTCTTGTCAAACTTTCTTTTTGTAAATTTCGCTTTTTTGGTGTCTGATATTACCTTAGGATGGAACATATGTTAATCCTTTACGAGGCCTTTTTTCTTGAGATAGTATGTTCAAATATCTCTGAAATTGAAAATGATTTAAGAAAAAAATTCACGGAGTTAATTTGATTTTTAAGACCTTAATTGGTAGGAAATCTGTTTACCATTGTCCATTACATACTGTTGAAAGGCAGGACTTTTTATGCTTTTTACATTTCTCCGTATGGGATTTGTTTCCTATTTTGTTTTTTACTACAATATGTGAAAAAAGGATTGCAAAATCTATACAATTTATAATCATAGCTGATGACGAAATTAAGAATTAATGCATGCTGTTGTGGCTTCAAGCCACCCCTTACACTACTACCTCCCTGTCTATCTGAAAATATGCAGGATGTGTAGGCGGACTTAAATGTTCAAAAGACATAATTGCAATTCAAATAGATTTATTGATTCTTATTAGCAAATACGTTTAGACTCACACTAATCAATTTAAGAAAAACAAAAGAGAGTGGAGTAACTAAGCGGGGAATCACTACTAGCGGAATATTCAGAATATCAACCGAATCTAGGAAAGCTTAAACGCGCACAATTACAGCTACGCCACGTTATGAATAATCCTCAATATCTCAAATAAAATCATCGACCTTATATTTTGCATCGGCTGTTCTTTCGTGACGACTTCGGCCTTTTTAATGGCTGGAAGAATGGGTGAAGACTCCACGCTCTGTAATAAGGATTTTCACTATATTCAATCCGCTTCTCCTAGCGTACCTCCACACGTAACAGGCTATCTACGATTGTCAACAACTTCGTGTTGACGTCTCGATTTTTAATTCACTTAACTTCTCTTTTCCTATTACTTTTTTTTCTTAACTCGCGAAAAATGAACTTATATAATATATCTTATTTACATAAATCACGTCTGGCTCCCGGTGAAGATTGGTTGAAATAAATAAATTACTTTAAGAAAAATAGAGGAGGTTATAGTCAAAGACCGTATAGATCCGTCACAATGTTATTCCAAGAAATTTATGAAAACAGTGAGCAGGATTCAGTAAAATGTATTTAAAATACTTCGTAAATAGATATAGGCTTTTAATATGCAAAAAGGAATTGTAACTTAATTTAGGAAAATGATGCAGCTATTAAATTTATGAAGTTAATTGTAAGTATACTTTCCATGTCTTTAAATAGGGTTAATGTGGAAACCAAGATATTTTTTATAACCTGGTGAAATAACTTTTTGTAAAAGTATGCATCCAAATGAAAAACAGAACTTTTGAAAGGAAAATATGTTTTGATTAATTTTAAGCTTTATTAAAAAATTTAACATAAATTCAAAATAATACCAAATTTAGGAGAAACTCAATTTTTTAAAAGTAAATTAACTTCTATATCTGTGTGTTTCGAAGTCCTCATACCATTTCTTAATTTTTCTTATTCTTGGGGAAACACAAACTTCTCAAATAGTTTTTATATAACATTAAGTTGGCATTGGTTTTTTTTTCTTGTATATGTGTAATCCTTTAACATTTTTTAAGGTACCCGTACACCTTGAAATGATCGAATTCGGCCCAAACTCATATTTTTTGGTGTTTTTTATTGAATTGAGCTATTTCTCTTTTGGCTTTACAAAACATACTTTGTTTTTCTTCTACGTTACCTAGATGCCAAGTTACAATCAGTTTCATAAAATTAGAAAAACCGGAATTGGGTCTTTAATCTACTAGAAGGGGGACTTTTTAGAATGTTCAAAATCGAGCGACGAGTCTGATAACTCAAAATATTAATGTATTTCTATTAAAACTTTCTGAACCTCATATTTTTTTTATTTTTTAGGGAATGGATTTCTTATTGATGAATATTTTTGAGTTATGGCCTGTTGTTTAAATAATGGTCTCATAAAGAATGTAACATTTCTTATAGTATTCACTCGAATCAGCTTTAAAATTTTAATGAAACATTAAAATTTTAGTACATTTTCTAGATAAATGTATCTAATTTGCCTTACTAATACTTTTACTGATATAAGTTTATCATTTTTTTTAAGTGAAAACTTCTTTAGCGGCGTCGGGCACTTTTTGGTAGGGGAAAATCTTATGAGTTCGCGTCACCGACATGCTCTGACTGGCGCACGCGCAGTGTACTGTTCACCTTAGACACTTTTTGGATGGGTGAAATCTCGTGCGTTCGCGTCACCGACATTCTTACAGCAGTATATCTGTAGCTATACAGCTGGCGTATAGTGCTGTGTATATCTTTATAAGTGAAATTGAATGGATTTAGGGAAAAAGTTCAATGTGTATATTATGTGCATTGCTCGTTACGATTCCGAGAATGGGCAATACATATTAATGTGGTTGGCGTTTATATTTCGCCTGGAAAATCCATAAGACAGATACAAAAAATTTTATTCGAAAATTTGATGATTTATTCAAAATAAGGTTCTGAAAATACTCGAAAAAAGATTTGGTGAAAAATATGATAATGTACAGATGATTTTAAGTGGAGACTTCAATTATTAACTTTGCAGATGATAAAAATCTACCATCAATTGAATTTCTAAATGAAACACTTAATTTAAATATGTCCAATGATCGAAAAACTCAGTACTACGAAATATAAAACGACGATCGAGCTGTTTTTTTACGCGATACTTAGATAAATTTGAATAAAACATTTTCCCTTTCTTACTTTAGTTACCATAAGACTATTGTATCATTTTAGAACAAAATGAAATAATTGAAAGTACAAAAAGTCTAAGTACTGTTGAAATTAATGATGGTAATGATGCAAACGATTAAAATAATGTTAAAAATCAAGTACATTGAAATTTAAGTAAATACAAACACTATCCATAAATAATATGATTGTATATTAATTGTTATTTTCAATTGAATTGTGTTTATATTTTGTCATGATCTTGTACAGCCTGTAATATATTTGAATAATAAAAAACCATATATACATGTGCATTTAGTTGTTGCTCGGAGTGTCAATAGATGTGAAAACCAGATTGATGTTGATAAGTTTAATTCAAACATTATGAAATTTCAAATTTTAATACTAAAAGTTCTAAGTTTTTACTTCTATCGGCAGTCTGTAAAACTGCCAAATTTTTTTTTCTCTAATTGCTTTGAAGTTTTTCAAAAAGTATTGCTAAATTTCACTTACATTGTGATTTTTTGTGAAATTTAGATATTTTTTAAAAAAAATATTGTTATAATTAAATATTAGTATTACTGCCCTTGATTCTTAAAAAAAAGCATTTATATATATATTGTTCTGGTATGGTAAATTTTAAAAAATTTTTCCGAACGTGTTCGGATACCCTTAATTGTTATTCCCACTTACTTGAAAATTTTTTCATGATGCTAAATTGGGGAGGAATTTAAAATATTTGTTAGTAGATTGTTTAATCCAGAGTTTTTCAAACTGTGGGGCGAGCATATCAAGAAGTCGAAAATAAAAGATTATTTAAAAATTGTTTTAATTTACTGAAGTAGCAAAACAAATACATTTTGACATAATAAAAAAATAATATACATTTACACTGATATAATATACCGTCAAATTCCTGTGTAATAATGCGTACTAGGGATTGCAATAGCGGTGTACAGGGATACCGAATACTGGTATTTGAGGCATTTGTACAGTTCGAAATACCGGTATTCACAAGTTTAAATACCGATTTTTCGGTATTTACTAGAAATTTTTTAAATTGTTTCTTATATGTTCAGGGATCGCCAAAAATAGCAAAATATTATACGGCTTTCTGTTTTTCGTATTAATTATTGCACCATGATTAAAATATATTATAAATGAAATAGTTTTTATGTCCATTTCAGAAGGTGGAGATATTAAGCGTCTTTATTCTGCTCATTCCGTTGTTCTTATTTTTATTTTTCCTAACTAGTTCTACAATTCTAAGACAACTAATTAAATCCATCATCTAATTTTTTCCATTGCAAAATACAACGGGATAAAAGACTACGAATCTGAACTTAAAAATATAGACATATATAAATTATTTCTCTGACAAAAAGAACTAAATACACTACTCCTAACTAAGTTCTCGTTGAAAGTGGAATAACATATCCAAGCTCATCTGCCTTCCTTCATTCATCAACATCTGTTACTAAAATTTCTACCTAACGGGCGAAATTAATTAGACTGTAAATACAAAATTGCATCACACAATCAAGAAAAGTTATAAAATATCTGAATCACATCCAAGGCCAAAACAGTCCTATTAAAGCTCAGACCGATACTGCACTTGCACAGGATTCGTAGTCTGATATTCATATCTGAGAAACTAAGGTTTTTGTGAAAAATGCGTAATATTTCGATATTTTCTAAACTGGTTTGTTATTCACATTGTATCATACTTTAGGGTTCAAAATGATTTTCAGATTCATTATATATATATATATATATACTCATAAATAATAACCCATAATAATCAATAAGAATAACTTTAAAGAACATAAAAAATTAGTTGGTAATACTTTGGTTTGGTTTCATTATTTATATGATGAAAAGAATATGATTGCACTATGTAAAAAAATGTTCTAGAGTTCAGAAGAAAAGAGACTAACCAAATCAAATTTGATCAAGCTTATTGTAAATTTTCTTAAAATTTTTTACCCACAAATTAATTTACATTCAGAAGAATTCGGTACAATTATTGAAGATGATGATAATGATACTAATGCCAATAGTGAAAAGGAACTGTCTCTTGAACAAAAATTAGAATTAGCGATAGCTAAAAAAATTCCAACTAACCAAAATATAGTACAGAAATCATATATCCAAAATCATTCGACGACAAATCGATTTATTTAAAGATGAGGGATTTAGAGGTAAATACTTGGAAAAAGTATATCGCGTATTGCTAACAGTACCACCAACTAACGTAGATACCGAAAGAGCGTTTCGACAGCTGGTAATTTTTGCATAAAATTATGTTCCAGGCTTAATGACAGTAAATTTGATGCACTATGTTTTTTAAGAACACATTTCAAAATTTTAACTTTTAAAACATTACGAGCATTTCAATAATTTGCATGTTCATTTACGATATTTGCATTTTTGTGAGTTAAATGTATAAAATGTTCCTTTATTTATTATTATTATTTGTGATTCTTTATATACTGTTATGATTTATAAGTTAAAAATTATATCTTGTGATATTTACACTCTCTAATGAAATTGGCTATTAAAACTAAGAAAGAAGCACCTGTGTTTTCTTTCTTTTTCTGAAATTTTTAATACCGGTATTAAAACCGGTATCCCAGGTGTTAAGTTCTAAGAAATACCGAATACCGGTATTGAACTTTTGGTATACCGGTTCGGTATTGCAATCCCTAATGCGCACCCATACTTTAAAGTTGCAGTTTTTCATTTTTAGGTATATTCGCCGTATATAACGTGCAGCCCCTTTTTTTACGAAGAAACCCGAAATTTAAGTTCGCAATGCTCTTATGTTTTGAAGTCTTTTTTATTCTAGGTATTATTCAAAACTTTATAAAAAGTAGTATACTACTAGAATTACAGCCATTTAAGTTAGCAAGAAATGTCATTTATAAGATATAAACAGTATTTCAATCTATGTAGAAGTCTCATTTTTGATGTGTAACATCTTTACTCTCGGTTGGTGGATATTTGTTGGAGTGATTTCGTGAAAAGGGACGGAAATGCGTAACAGGAAGTCGGGGAAGCGCGCGCTGTTTGATTTGACCAATTCAGCGCCTTGGGGGGGGGTGTCTCTTCGCTAGCCTCGTCTAGGGGTCCAACACTACTAGCAATTAAGACGCCTGCCTACCGCACATACCAGCTAGTCTTATTAGACTTCATCCAAAATAAACTTGTGATTTTTACACTTAAATGTCAAAGTCTCAGGGCACGTTGTGTGTGAAATCTGAGAGGATATATATTTATATATGTGTAAACTATATATTACCAATTATTATTCTTGTTAAGCGTCTGACAAAGCTCATCATTCTTAAAAAAAATAGTAGTAACTAATATGGAATTATTTGAATAAATATTTAAGTGCTTAGCATTTTCATACTTCGAGGTTAATTCCTGTCGCTGTCAATATAATATTTTTAACTGTGATTAAAAAAAATTTCTCGATTAAAAAAAACTAATTAAGTAAACGGGTATTTTTGATTTTCTCTAATATTTCTAATTTTTAAGCATACGCTTGACGGTGTCTCTTCGCTACCCTCGTCTGGGGGTCCAACTGTAGAAGCAATTAAGACGCCCGCCTACCGCACATACCAGCAAATCTTGTAATTTTGGTGGTTGCATACATTTCTCCGAATCAAGCAGTTAAAAAAATTAAAGATTTCCTGTATTTTGTACGTTTACCGTATACCGAAGGTGGTTCTGCTCTTTTTTTAAAAAAAAAACAATCACTCGCTTCCCATGATTTTGAGTGGTGATTTTAACGTTAACTTAGTTTGCCAGAAGCTGATCCGCTCTTAGCTTTTTTGAATGATGAACTCAAGCTCGAAATGAACACTAATCGAAATGTTTCGACAACTAACAGTGGTACTGTTATTGACGCCGTTTTTCAACGATTTTTAAATACTTTGAAATCACAAGTATATGTGTCATACATTAGTTTTCATAAATCTATTGTCTCCGCTCTTCCCCAAATTGAACAATAATATATATTTTTGATAAAAAAACTACATTACTCCTTGTGTTAATTAAATAAAATTTTCATTAAAGATATAATTATTCGATAGAAAATTATTTCCAGTCATACCGATTCATTTCTTTCGGGATTAAAGTCACTATTGCGTATTTACCATGATAACAAGTCAGATGTTACACATCATATGCGACTATTGTAAGACTCGTTTCTTTTTTTTTATATATATTCATCTTTTTTTAAGCTCTTATTTTATAGCCGGCGTAAAACGCACACCCATACATTTCGATCTTATTTTTTTGTGTTGAAAGTGCATGTTACACTGGTGTCCAAAAGTTAAGAATAATTGATAATTATGTGAATAAAGAAGGAACTGTGAATCAGAATGGCGGGAAATGTGATATGCGAGTGTAAAATGGTTATAAAGTAAGGAAGCAAATCAAAAGAATGATAATAATTAATTTTATTATCCAAAGTAGCAGTTTGGAAGAAAACTGAGCATAGCAAGGATTCGCACTTTAAAGAAAAAATGAAAGAAAATATTAAATAAAATACTGATGCTGCAGTTTAATAAGGCGTATGGTCACCTCTGTCAGCCAGGCACACTGTCTAGCAATTTACCATACTTGCTATGAGACGATGAATGAGTTGTGGGCTCAAACGGTTCCAAGCTTCTTGGAGAGCTCTCTTCAGTTCTGTAACGGAGCTTGGTGGGTGCGAAAGGGCTGCAATTTGTCTTCCGAGAATATCTCATACATGCTCGATAGGATTTAAATCAGGCGAGTTCGCAGGCCACGACATGCGCTGGATGTTTTCCGTTTCAAGGAAGTCATCAATCAGCACCGCTCGGTGACATGGCGCATTATCATCCATGAATATGAAGTCAGGACTGACAGCACCTCGAAATAAGCGAACATAAGTCTCAAGAACTTCGTCTCCGTGTCTTTGAGCAGTCATAGACCCCGTGTCAAAGAAATGGAGGTCTGTGCGGCTGTTTATCATGATGCCTGCCCATACCATTAAACCCCTTGATGGAAAATGATGTCTTTCCGTTATGTTTCTTGGTTCAAAACGTGTTCCACGTTCTCTCCATATAATTACCCGCCGAGAATCACTACTCAGACTAAACCGGGACTCGTCACTGAATATCACTTTGGCCCATTCTCCCACACTCCAATGTTGATGTTTCAAACTCTAGTTCAAACGAGCGCGTTTATGCGCAGACGTGAGGGGAATGCAAACTGCTGGTCTTCTGGCATACAGGCCAGCATGATTGAGTCTCCTGTAAACAGTTTGTCTCGAAATTCGTATTCCTGTGGCGACTGTGAGCGCCGAACCCAGTGCTCTGGCAGTACTGCCCCTCTAACGTCGCGCATTTATTACCAGATATCGGTCTTGGCGAGGGGTTGTGACTCTTGGTCGACCTGATACTGGTTGTCGGGTAACATCTCCCGTTCTTTGAAACCTCTGCCACAGTCTTGAGATCACAGACTGGTCCACATTCAGAATTCGAGACACTTCGGTTTGTGATCGTGAGGATTCCAGCATTCCAACGATTCTTCCTTTCGTAAACATGTCCAATTGGCGTCTTTGTGCAATCATTCACCTTGTTTGATGATTAACAACGTTCCTTCGCACAGCAGTTGCACGAAACTTGTCTGAACTGCCTATGCTGCGTGGATCGGTTTCTCCGCGTTCCGACATCCGTCGGTGTTTTGCGCAGGACGTAGTCGACTGAAAAGTTTTGCACAAACCCAATGTTTCTTCTTCACTCAATTAATATCCGCAAGAAATTTGGAATAATTTTACGAATATTTACTCCATGTTTTTCGCATTTTACGATTTATGCTTAACTTTTTGACACCAGTGTATATGCCAAATTTAACGGTACTTATAAATGTATCAGTACTGTACAATTCTTCGTATAATTTGTCTTTAAATTTGAATTGGAAGTTGTCTAAAGCTGTGGATATTTGTTGTTAAATACACTCATGTCCATAAATTAAGGTTAATGAAGTTCAGGCAAAGAAAGAGGCAGAAGCAAAACAAATTTGACTTATTTGTAAAGTCTATTTATTAAACAAAAGGTAAAGAGCAAAAAAGATGCTATATGTTTGACATAATTAATAAAAATTGCGATTTTTACTCCCTGGAGCAAATTTCAAAAAAGAACCTATTTACAAAAAACAGTATAACATGGTTAGTATGATGGTTAATACGGAGTATGTCTCCCGGACGATGCAACACAGGGCTTACAACGCCTACGCATGCTGAGTATAAAATTATCAATTTGATCTTTACTTTACTTTACTTACTCGGGAGAATCAAGCCCACCCAAGGGGTTTCGAGCTGTGAATCGACCCTCCGAGATGTAACTTTATTAAAGAAAACAAAAAAGTGTACAAAGTGGTCCCGAAGGAGGGACCCTCCCCACAAAATTCTTGAGAAAGGGGGGGGGGAATACAGATGGAAAGCTTTACAATTTTGTATAACATTGCAAATACAAAAAAAAAAAAAAAAAAAAAAAAAAAAAAAAAAAAAAAAAACCACACACACACACACACACAAAACACAAACACTGACGCTGTCTAACTAATGAGACAGGAAAGACATGAAAAAAGTAATAAGAGAAGCGAGGAAACCCCTCCTGAATGGGAGTTCGAGAAAGGGGAAGAAAAAGATAGCAGGGGTCCAGACATTTTTTTTGTTTGTTATATTTTGGAAAGAGCAATAATGGCCGGAAGAACTGAAAGTTGAACCAATACACACCCTGATAGCAGAACTCGCAACAAAATTCCATTCCGCCATCCCAAACCATCCCAACCTGACGATCAACAATCAAAACGTCTATAGAAACCTTCCCCCATCGACACATCGGATGCCACACAGAGCAACGACCTTGCAAAGCCGATTCTAACGAAAATCACTCCCCCCCCTACAAACGTTTTCGTTTCGAAACGAAGTTCCGGTAGACAGGTGGGAGGGGGTTGACGGGCTGCAATTCGTCGGCCAAGCATATCCCACACATGCTCTATTGGATTCAAGTCCGGTGAGTATGCTGGCCAATCCATACGGGTGATATCATCTGATTGAAGGCATTCGTCTACAATGTTGGCACGGTGAGGACGGGTGTTGTCATCCATAAACAGAAATTCAGCACCCATGGCGCCCCGAAACAAACGTACATGTTGTTCCAGAATGACATCCCGATAGATGTGGCGTGTCATCGATACACTCTGAACATGCAGGTCAGTTCTGGAACCAAGAATAATTCCTCCCCAAACGAGCCATCCTGCACCACCGTAACGGTGTCGTTTAATGGTGTTCTCTTGGTGGTAACGGGTACCTGGCACTCTCCATATGAAAGTCCGGCGAGAATCAGACTGCAAACTAAACCTGGACTCGTCGGAAACATCACACAAGACCACTGTTGCGGTGTCCGCAATGCATGTTCTCTACTCCAGGTTAATCGCAGGCGACAGTGAGTTGCGGTAAGGGGAACACATCTGACAAGCCTACGAGCATATAGATCAATGTGCCCTAAGCGTCTGTACACGGTCTGCCTTGAAACTGTCGTACCAGTAGCTGAAGACAGCTGACGAGACAGGTCTGATGCTGTGCTTTGTCTGTTTCTTTTGGCAGCAACTGCCAAATACCGGTCCTCATTCGGCGTTGTAACTCGGGGGCGACCTGTGCTGTAACATCTACTCACATTATCATCATCTTGGAATCGTTGCCAGAGCCTGGAGATGACACTCTGGGCGATTCCAAGTTCCTCGGATACTTCCAGCTGGGTACGTCCACATTCCAGTCGTCCGATAATTCTACCACGTAAAAAATCATCTAAATGCTTCCTTTGTGCCATAACTATGCGGTTATTGCACTGCGGCTATTGCTTTTAAAGCGCTTGTGAACAATTTTACTTCTTTGCCACCATTCCTTATATACCCCTCTCTTACACTCTCGTCATTGTGACGTACTATCCGCGCCATCTGGTGGTTTCCTGTAATTTGCATATTCTTCTTCAAGATGTGTGTGATAATTCTACAGGTGAAATTTTTGTTTTAGAGTTCAATTTCTGTGTGATTCTGAATTATCCTTAATTTATGGACATGAGTGTATTATAATATGTGTAATCGAAAGGTGTAAAACTTATTACCACAAAATTTTCTTAAGGTATACGAATACGTTCGGAGCCCTTCTTTTAAAAAACATCACTTAGAGAAACACTTATACCATTTTAAATTTCAGTTTGTATGTAAATGAGTTATACTTATGTAATATTTGCAATAAATTATTTAAACTTCAGAGAAAATTGATAAATTAATAAAAAAATTTGAAGAAATTTTAGGAACATTAAAAAAATTCTACATGAAAATCTATTCACCCAATTTGCAAAAATTTAGTATCAAAATAATTATTTTATATGTATCTAGGGCCTGTAATAAAATCTTTTGGTTACAAATGTAAATAAAAATTCCAGAGCTAGTTAAACAGCCAATAGAAGAAATTTGCCAAATTTTTTAACACCATTACACAAATAGTATACAATAATTTAAAAACTATTTTTATTATAATCATTATTTTACTACCTTCTTTAGAAAACCTTGTGATAAAAAATGGTAACAAGTTTCAAAGATATTTATCGGTAATATTTTGAGTTACCATTTTTTAAATCTTTAAAATATACGAAAAAATTGATTTTGAGAAAAATGTATTTTTAGTACTATTTATCACATATTTTTATATTTACACAATTACTTACTTAAAATTTTCAGTTTTATAACTTATACCTTCTGTTTGCTCATTTTTTGCTTTTTACCTAATTTATTTTCTTTTTTGGCAACTTTTGCCACTGGCAGAGAATGTCGTTTAATCTGTTTTTCAAATTTCATCAAATTCTGCAAAACTTTTCAATGTTAATACATCAGTAGTCACACTGAAATGTTTCAATATATCTAAGAATTCCTGAAGTTTCTTAAATTTTAAAGTCATATTCATGGCTAACCCAAACATAGTCTTGTACAGCACTAATTTTTTTTTTCAAAAACTCACAGGACAACATAATAACGTAATAATATTATTTAAAGCAGTTATTACGTATTTTTGTACCGGAGAAAGCAAGTTTAAGATTGTCTTTTCGTATTAAATTATATAGTGAAAAGAATTGAAGAGAAGAATGACCAAAGTGAGAAATTATTGATCCGAAGTGAAGATAATCAAGATGTAAAAACAATTTGACTATTCACTGGAGAAAATGTCTCAATACAGCTTTGTGCAACTGCAACTTAGAATATTAAAGAAGTACAGTATTTTCAGAACACACTTAAATGTACAAACAAATCGCTTGAACTCCTTTAAATTTTAACTTTGACAAAAATATTGATTTTAGAGTATTGTAGAATTAGAAGTTCACGTTTTATATATAAAAATAGTTTTTAACTAATGTATGAGAAAAAAGTGATTTAAGTTTATCGGATTATTGAATGAACTCTAACTTGTAAATTCTAATAAATGAGATTCATTATCATATTTTATTGGTGAGTCTGACGTACTAGGCTTTTTGTTTTCTAGTAAAACAATTTGACCTTGACGCGTGCAAGGTCACAGCATGAAAACCACGTCAGACGTTAAAAAACAACAAATAACTACGGGAAAAACAAAACCGTAGAATGTTTCCAATGCATTGTTTGATTAAAGCAATGTTAAACTGTTTAATAAACGAAAAAAAGTTTTAGTAACGTTTTTAATAAACAGGATATATGAAATAAATATCTTTAGCATTTGATACCACACTTTAAAGAAGAAATATAACTATTTTTAACACACTTTTATAAGTTTCACTTGTATGTAACGGAATCTTTGAACTCGAATTTTACCCACTCTAAAAGGTCAGATTAATTCGAAATTTTGCAGACTTATCAAGGACCGACGACAATGCAATAATTTCATAATTTTGTTCCACTGTCCTTATCAGAATATCAGGAATAACGATTTCCAGATTTAGCGACTAATTCCAAGTATCATTTCTAAATTTGGTGACTTATAGCAGGTTTAACGACTAAACGATTAATATGTAACCATAAAAACGAAGAGACTTATGGTTTTCAAAATAAACAAACAAAAGGTGTTCTTAAGCTAAAACTCTTTAGAAAGATATACTGTGATTGTCTTTTATATATAAATGCATATAACATGTTCATCTACTCTAAGTATTTTTTAAAATATATTCTTCGAAGAATACGACAGGGTTCCATCAAAAGTCCTAATAGGTTTAAGGGTTCCATAATTCGATAAAGTTTGAAGACCATTGCTATACGAAGTCGTGTTCCTCATGATCGGAAATGTGTTTTAATGTGGATGGATGCCTTCTGAGCAACGAGGAATATCTCCAAAGAAAGGATAGGACCTCTTAAGAACACCTGAAAATGTAAAACGAGTTCGTGTGTCGATTCAGACAATGTGACAATGATCCAACAATTCTTCTTACCCGCTATCCAAGAAATTGACCTTGATAATGTGTAGTTACAACTAGATGGGGCCAGAACCCACACCTCCAGGGTTTCCATTAGTGTTTTCAGAGCAGCCTTCCCCAATGACTGATTTTCTTGACAGGGGACGTAAACTGGCCTGCGTTCTCACCTGATTTATCCCCTCATGATTACTTCCTATAGGCTTATTTCAAGTTTCTGGTTTACAACGATCGCTCCAAGACCCTGAAAGACCTACGGAACAACATCCGCGCCAAAATTGACAATATCCCTGTTGATATGCTTGACAAGATGAATCAAAGTTTTCGAAATCGATTGTATCAATGTACTGATAATGGAGGGCGACATTTAACAGATGCTGTGTTTAAAATTGCGTAAATTCAAAAATTCAATGCCTTGTGGTAGACAAAAAATAACAATAGTGTCGAATGAAACATGTAGTGTGTTTGTTATGAATGAGAATAAGAATAGATTTAAAATTAGAATCCATGATTAGACTTAGAATGAATAATGTGTTTCGACTTTCAAAACTGAATATTAAAAAATAACGACTTTAAAACTGAATCTGATTTAGAATGCAATCATGGGAATTGGATAACGAAAGTATTTCGACTTACCGCTACCTTCCATGCTGGGCACCTAAGCAGTGTGGAAGTACATTTCCTACAGAAGCTTGAGGAAATGTCTCATTTAGCACCACAAATCAATTCACGATTCGATTTTTAAGTCTATATTTTCTTCAAACACACACGCACACCGTTACACGTAGGAAAAACATTGCACAACACATAACAAAGCAACGACGCGTCCATCACAAAAGAATAAGAATAGAATGTCATTTTCCCGCCAAATCACACATACTTCCAGAATAAAGAAAAGTTCAGTTCGTGGCGCCATCTCTGGACGGCGAAAGGAGTCAACTGTTCTTAACAGTGTTTTATTTCATTTTCAAAAAATAGTTAAGTTTCCTCGCTTCCCCCTGTATAACCAATATTTCCACTCGAATTTTTTTAAAGTAGTTAAGGTGTTATAAAAAATAATTTTAATAGATATCTGTTATAAAAATTTAAAATTGCTGTGGGTTTTTTGTTTGTTTTTGAAATTGATGCATTAAATGTCTTTTGGCATTTCATTTGTTGGATCTATTATTGGCATAAATCTAATAATGTTTTTAAAAACAAATATAGGTTTAATAAGTTCCGAAATAAAATTTCTAAAAAATTAAAAATACTAATTACGCTTAGGGACTTCAAAAATTAAATTAGCAAGTTACATTTGAACAAAGAGAAGACAGCTATTTTATACCCTGTTGTCTATTTATTCATTTATTTTTTTTCTTTTAAGGGAACGTTTTATAAAAAAAAATCTTTGATTTAGTGGTTTTTACAATTTTTTGCTTCTAACATGAATGCGTATTGCGTAAACCACAGTTTTGTGCTCAAAATACTACAAAAAGCTATCCATTTAATTTTTTAAAGAAAAATTTTAAAATACTACTCCTCTTACAATAGTAGACATACACACATGAAATTTCATTTTTAAGTACGTCAAACTATGCATAAGAAAAGTTGGTATAGATGTTCTGCTGATGTAATAAATATTCGTAAAATCCTTTTTAAAAAGGCTCTTTGAAAATTTCTTGAAAAATGTATACGTTCTAAATTCGACTATATTTAAAAAAATAAATATTGCTCTGATGAAAAAATGCATACCAACTTTTGTTACATGCACTTTAATAGGAATAAGTTAAAAAAAAAAAAAAAAAAAGGATTTGGCGCAACAGAAAAAAAAAACTATGTTAATGTTTGATAAGTCATTACAAACAATAAAAATTTGCTAAGTTTTTCAGTTACAAATAATTTCAAGAACAATAATCAAGAATAAGAATAATAATTTCAAATAATTTCTACATTTTGCCAAAAGCTTTTTGAATCGTGATGCCATTTTCATCGTCATGAATTAAAATCTTGAAAATCATTGATATTACCAAATCCTTAAATTTTACAGTCGTTTCCCTACCTGCATTCTTCAATTGAATTGTTATTTTTGTTAAATTTGATGTTTGGTACATAAAGATAGTAAAAATATATTTATTACCAAACTTTTTAAATATAAACCATATTATTCTACTCAAAACTTATCATTATGCATTTAAAATAAATCTTTTTTTTAGGAAAAATTCCCCACAAAAAACATTCTGATTATTAGTAGGATAAATTGTACTATGTTTATTTTAAATGTTAAATCCAAATATATTTTACATTTGGGGATTTTTTTTTTTCAGAGCGAGGCTATGAAAAGTCATTTTATGAAAATTCATCGATGGTGGCTCAAAAACTAATTAGAACATTTTATCAATTATGGGCACTTTTCATTTACATATGCTTGTATACTTAACGGTAAGCACAATTTTTTTAATGCTGTTAAGTAATTAAGAAATTATTTTCAAAATTTTATAATAATAGATTGTCAAATTTCAGAAATGTCAAATTTCAAATGGCTTTTACAGACGCCTAATTATTATATATATACCCGATGATCACAACACGATGCTTGCTTGTATACGTCGAGATGTAATGAATGATAAAAATCCCTAATCTAATTTTGTGATATAAGCTAACAGGTATTTTATTTCACAAACGTTGCTCTTCATATGCAATATTTTAGGATATCCGAGGCTGAGGCCTACCAAATTTACAAAAACTCTGACAACCTTTCTAGCCAAAGAAAAGCATCAACAACAAGAAGATAGAGTAGAAATATACGAGTCATGTGGGATCCGGCATTATCTTGTTTGAAAGTGTCGGGAAGTTGACGTGTTCTATAGGGTAACTGAGCTTGCCCACAGAGTATCATAGAGTCATTAAAATTATACACAGAATAACTAGACATGATCTGCTGTTGTAAGAAACAGAATTATACACATAAAAACAAGGATAATGTCTTCGTTTTACAACTGCTGATGCCAGTACCCTTGAAAGCGGATTCGATGATGATCCACTTCGAGATTGAAAAGGGATGTGTGTCGTTGAACACTATACGTTAACAGCTTGCTGGTAGCCATGATGATTGAATACGATACCACTCTAGATTCTACAGATGTTATGCAGTCACAGACAGCTGTCTTAAAGGCCACTTTGAGCGTAACTCCGCCACAGCCAAGAGTAGAACATGTTGGAAGATATCAGAAGTGGTATGGAAGAGACTGTAGCACGTTAGATAATGATGCTGTTGAAATTGTTTAGACTCCCAAAGCAATTATTTTGCTGTCTATTTCCTTACAGCAATTATTGCTGTCCACAGTGGCATAACGGAGAATATTAGAGCCCCCCTACAAAGTCAGATTTTGGGCTCCAAGCCGGATCTTGATTGCAAAACCATAACCTTTGGGTCCCCTAAATCCTGCACCCTCCACGATGCGGGAGTGTACACTGGCTACTAGAGGCCCAATACCTTGGCACTTCAGCGTTTGAGAGATGCAGACGATAGCTTTGAAACATTGTGTGCAAAGAAGTAGCGTAGGTTTATCTTCCCAATAAAGAGGCCGGTTTAAACCAAAATTAGTTTATTATTTTCTCACACCTAGTTTACAGTACATTCTTTAGAAACACTAAAAAAAAACATTGAAAGCCTTAAAACCATACAATCCGACGTTCTCACAAAGTTCTCGTCCCGCGTTTGTTCTCTCTTCTACTACTTGTTGCCATTGTTTCAATTACAGTCGACTTTCGCTAATTCAAACCTTCGATAATACGAACCTCTCACTAATCCGAAGAATATGCTCAGTCCCTAGAAAAACTCTTGATATTTCGAACTGAAACAATACGTTTTAGTACACTCAGTATTTTGAAGTAAAATCTGTGGCCGGCTAGAATACAACACGTGATAATTCGAAAAAAATCTAACATAACTATCGACAATTCGAACACTCACTATCATGTAGAGTCCTGCACCAAACAGGTTGGAGCTGACATGTTTTGTGTTATATTGTCTCTGCATGCCTCCCCTGTAACGTAGCCCCTTTGATGACCATTGGAGTTCACTCCGGTAGTTCTGACAAAGCCAAAGTGTCACTAAACAATCTACAAAATTTTTCCTTCAAAATCATGGTGATACAGATGTTTTTCAATCTTCATTTATTCTGAAAAAAACTATTGACAAAGTTAAATTAAATTTCATAAAACAAAAAAATAACAGATTTTTTTTATCAAAAGAAATTAACTATGTACAGTATGTATTCTTTTAATAGTTGTTTTTAATACATAAAAGATTCTTTTACTACAGGAATTTAACTTCTGTTTAATATGTATACTGTATATTATGTACTTCTTAAAAATACTTTTAATATAAGTTTATACGTTTGTACAATTGTTGTTTTATTATAGTTTCAAATTTAAATGTGATAGAAAAAAATTACTCTTCGTGTATTTTGGGAGTTTTTTCCTACCGTCTTGATAATTCGAAGTTTTTCTTTGGTCCCTGTATATGTATTTTAAAATAAGAGAGTTTAGTTTGATTTAAATGTGCTTAGTTTCAATGTAAAAAATTCAAAGAGCTACTCACACTATATTAAAGTGAGATAGGTTTTAAAATGTAGCTATATACAAGAAGGAAAAAAACATATTTTAAATGTAACCAGTAAAAGAACAAGAATAAAAAGGTTGAAAAAAATTCAAAATTCTGTTGACTAATTTTACTTAAGGGTGACAAAATAGAAAATTACTATTTTGATTAAAAGTTGCATAATGAAAAGCTATAATTCAGTCTATTTTTTGACTGTTCTTTCAAATAAAGATATTGGATATTGATAACCAAACTTCTAAAACTAAAAATTAAATTGGTCTCAATCAGTGATAACATCAATATGCTCCTAAAATAGACATAAAAACAAAAATTTCGCACAGAAAAAAACGAAGACGAACAGAAAAAGACACAAATTTCATTATCAAGAACAAATTTTTACATTTTTTAGAAAGAAAATTCGACGTACGTTTGAATGACCAAAATTATATTATTTTAGAATTAATATTTTATGCACACAAAATTGTAAAGAAAATATTTTGAAAAATATAATATTAAAAAAATTAAAACATTGTTACTGACGGAGAAAAAAAATCCTTCCGCAACATATTTTTTCAATGTAAATGAAATTCATTCATCATTATATTTACAGCTTTATTACATATGGCGGTGGACATTTGTACTAAATAAACTGAAATACTTCTTAGAAAGATAAAAAAAATAAGCATAAAATAGAAAAAAATTTTAATATATCTAATATATAAAATTCTCGTGTCACAGTGTTTGTAACCAAACTCCTCCGAAACGGTGTGGCCGATACTTATGAAATTTTGTGCGTATATTCAGTAGGTCTGAGAATAGGACGTAAACTATTTTTCATTCCGATATTGTAATTAGTTAAAAAGATATTAATTAAAAACTTTAAAACGCTTAATTGTCTTACCCTGCACGTTATTTTTCCCGCCAGCGTCGTGAATGAACAGAGGGTGAAATTTTTTGGTATTCTCGACGTTATTTAAACAGCCATTCGATTTTTGTTTTTTAAATCAGACAAAAAATAATTACAGAGTCGGAAAGATCATTTCTTTCGCCACGATACAATATAATTTTTTTTGCAAAATAATAATATTTTCTATTTTTTATGATTTTTTAAAAATCGAGTTAAGACCGATGCGTTTTTATGAAAATCTTTTCTAAATCGTTGCGTATGAATTTATTTTCGTGTTATGAAAACGATATTTTCTACTAAATAACTTCAACTTTTTCTTTTTGAACCAGTCATTTAAAAAATAAAATGCCAAAACTTTTTTTAAAGATTTTTCGAAAAATTGTAGAAATTTTTAACTTAACATTGAATAACTTCGTTATTTATTAAGATTATCATACGAAACTTTTGTTGCGTTTGTAGAATAATGTTATTAAACTTCTGTGCAAATATTGAAAAAATTGCTTAAAAATTACGGATTTAAAATTTTTTTGTGATTTTTCGTAAAATAACGTTATTGCAAGAAATAATCTAAACAGTATTTTTTGTACATTTTTATTTAAAAGTCCTTCGTTTTCGAAATTAATGTGTGAAGTTTGAAAGCATTAACTTAAAAATTAAGCCTAAAAATAAAAACTTTAAAAAATAATACTCGATTTTACAGTTTGCCAAGCCTTGGCTTCGAAAAATGGTTTCGCGCCAAACAGCTTTCAACTGTTTCACCAGAAACTTCGTATCTAACTCAAAGTTACACCAAAAAGTTCTGACTTAAACATGCGAAAATCAGTAAATTTAGCGAGTAAAAAAAATGCGAGTGAAAAAGTTATTTTTGCTTCAATTTTCATCAGTTTCTCTTTATATAATTTGCAAAATTAAATCATTATTGATGTCAGATTAAGATGAAAGAATGTATTCAATATATTTCTGAGATTCATTTAAAATATTTATGTGTATCAAATCAGTGATTTAAAAAATTAAAAGCCAAAAACTTTTTTGAACAAATTTTATAAAACACTCAAAATACTTAAATCAATCATTTAATGATTTCTTCTTTAAAAATATAATTGTATGAGAGCGAGAAACTTTATTCCCATGTGTCGAACATTTCAAAAAATCCTCACAATTTTACTTCAAGATCTAAAATAGTAGTGAAATTTTGTAATTTGAAAAATTTCTACTTTTCTGTCTTTTTTCAACATACAACTATTTTTAAAAAGGCTACATTTTCGTTTCCGAGGACTAAAAACTGCAACGAAAGAATTGGAAAGTGGGTGAGTGATTTATAAATTCGCACTGTTCACCTACTCGAGAGTTTATGGCGACGGACTTCGAAATTTTAAGCCACGGTCAAGTGATGAGGACGACACCTGAGCTTTCACCCATCTCTCATAATTACCACACCAACTTAAGAACAAATTTCGAAAAAGGGAGTTTTTATGACATAGTTAAAGAACACTACACACACACACACCGCGCACACACACACACACACACACACACACACACACACACACAAGTGCTATCGTCCTAAGGGAAACAGGAAATTCCCATGGGGATGAAGTTATTCACTCGGTAAAAGCCCGTGCAACCCCGGGGTAAGCGGAGAGGAAAGAAACAAAGAAGTCAAAGTAATTTCGAAAAATAATATTGGAAGTGCTGATTTTGTCAAGAGAAGGGAAAATGTTAAACGAGAAAGCCATGATACGTACTCACGGGCCATGCACTCACATCGTACGTGTCACACCCACACAGAAGTGCTGGCGTCAGAAATAAAGGAGGAAATTAACATGGGGATTAAGTTATACCCTCGGTAAAAGCCCGTGCAACGCCGGGCCGGGTCAGCTAGTATGTATGTATATATATATATATATATTGTTTGTTTGTAACGTTGATTCTTTGCATTTTTAAAATTATTTTTATCATTTAAAGTATAACAAATAATAATTTTATACAACTAATCGCTAATCGGTGCACAATATTTTTCGGCAACCCGTATTTTGCTAACTCTAATAGATTCAACGGTTTCCACACACATCTAACATCTAGTTGCCCATTCGAGAAACATGGATTTTCTAAGTCCAAGTATCAAATGAATATTGTTCGGTTTCAGATTCATTTATGGTCATCACGAAAGCCAAACGAATCAGAATTGAAGCCTTTTGAATGGTATTAGAGATTCTGACGGTATCAGTGGAATACGTGACAATAAATTCCGTAGTAGCAGAACCGAATTTTCGTTCAAACTTTACAGTCAAAATGTATGCTTCAAGAATTTTTCGGTATAATTTTTTGATGATCAAACGTGCACCGTTGCATTATGTAGGTGAATTTAAGTTACGCAGATAGTAACTAGGGAACCAACCGAAGATTATGTGGTGACATTCCTGATATATCTAGAGAGTTCAAAAACTCGGTTGGAAAATTTGCGGTTTTGTTTTCATCAACAATAGTGTCGATTGGTTTAAAAAACGTTGGATCAACTGGACAACCCTGTGTCTGAAAAAGTTTATTTCATCACAATATCAATATTTTTTCTGATTAAGTAACAGGATTACAGAGGCAATAATTATCAAGATAATTATACAGTATATCCCCGGAAAGACACTCTCAATCAGTTCCTTTTTGCTTAAAGAACATTACAGAAATCGTCTGATTATTTCATGCATTATGTATTGGGATGAAGTTCTACTTCACTGTTTCCGATATTCAGTAGTTGGTTAGGAAATATTTGCTCAAATTGATCATCTTGCAAATGTACTCGCGCGTTTATGGTCAGTTGAAGTGTTTCCACGTTTCGCCATCAAAACGATTGTTTTAAACAGGCGTTAATCTCGTGAGCAAAAGTAGAGAGTGTAATGGCTGTTAATGCCTGTCGGAAATCACCAGACAGTAATACAACCGCCACACCGAATATTCTCCCGTTGCCATTTAAATCTTGCAAAGCTCTGTGTAATGCTTTGAGTTAATGTTTATGGTTCATGGTACACTTAT
>BMAO01000150.1:0-20235 GCA_019973975.1 Trichonephila clavata
CTATAATGAAGGAAAACAAATAACATGTTAACAAAGTTGATTTTAAAATCTAAATTTAAGCAAGAACAGCTTCTAAATTTTAGGTTTCAAATTCTCTCTCATGAAAAATACACGGGATTTCTCACACATCTATACACATTTTTATGCCATTCAGAACATTGTGATCAAGTGAAATATATTTCTCAACGTAAGTGGCGACAAAAACAAAGTACAAAAGCAAATTAAACTCAAAATAAGTAATGCGATTGCACTTAATCTCAACAGACCTAGACTTCGACTGTATGAAAAAAAGGAATCACATATCTATGTTTCTAAGTATAATGCATGTATAGGTGACACTTATATAAATCATATATTAATATTATTAATGAGTAAATTATATTAACAAAATTAGATTAGAATTTTTTTAATAATAAATACAAATACTTTTTACAAGTGCTTTTACATGAAGTGCCTGTAACATTTTGACCTACTTGAAATATGACTTTGAGACATATTTTTCGACGTATGTGTCCAGGAAAGCACTTTCAAGTTTCAGGGGCTACACGAAAGCACCTTCAAGTTCCAGGGGTTCCATGAGTTGAAAAAGTTTGAAGACCACTGTCCTAAAGGAGTACTGCTAATACACAAAGTCTTGCTCCCAAATGAATTTCCTTAGTCATATGCCCTCCCTTTGTAAAACAGACTTATTTTCTTTTCGTGTCAACCAGACTAACACTGAATTTTTATGTTCAATAGAATTTTCCTTATTCTCTAAACAACTTGTTAAGAGTTTCCTATCAGAAAAGTCGGCTGTGTATTGAGAATTTGTTTTAGAAAAAAGTTTACAGGTCAAACAAAAAACACTACCAATACTAAATGAATAACATAGCCAAAAGATCTTTCCAGCACTTGGCCATTTTTTTAAATTAAATGATTGTTCGAAAATGATCTCTTTTGTCCTTTGTATTCTGTCACCGAAACAGAATATATAGTGTTTGGATTTTTATTTTGAAAATAATTCATTTCATGTGAAAAGATACAATCAATAAAATTATTACATAGTGATTTAGGCCACGAACCCACGTCAACGTTTTTCTCAAACCCAATATTGCCGTAACACTTTCGATTGGGGCATAACTGATATTCTTTAGCTGAACAATTTCTTTTTCAAAAGGCTGCTGGTCATCGAAATCTTGCATATTTTTCTCATTAATATTTGCTTGTTTTGTTTCTCCGTTTTCTTTGACTCAGCTCCTTTCCATTTCACTTCAATGGCGTAACGTACACTCCTGCAACCCCGCCTTCCGGGGGCCCCAAGGTTCCTGGGAGCCAAAGCCTATGTTATGCTGTGGTTTTTCAATCCTTTGTAAGATCCGGTTTGGGGCCCAAAACCTGGTTGCATCTATTGCACAAAAATAAATGGCTACAGAAAAAGTGCCGCTACCTTAGTATAAGTGCTCGAGGCTCATCGTCACCGTCCTATGATAGAGTTTCTGTCCATTAATTATTAATTTCCATGTATTCGGTGGTAAGGCGGAAGAACAAAAGTAAATTGTGCTCTTGCTCTCGAAAATAAAAATTAATTTTGGAATGGTATTTCGGGTATTTTTTAAATGTATTTTTTACTGTTTTTTTATTTTATTACTACTTTGATTGTGCATCTTTTTCTGTTTATCTTCAACGGGGATCAGGGGCCCCTAGAACCCGGGGGCCCCTGGGCTGCAGCCCATTAAGCCCATACGTAGATCCGGCCCTGCTTATATCAGCTAAGACATAGGGTAAAAACACCGCAAAACATGAAATTTATTCGTCTTCGATAAATTGGCTTCATGTTTGTTCAGTGTACGTGTATGAGATTGTAAAGTGCCCTCTAGCGCTCATAGTGATTCAGTGTACTTAGACTCCAAGGAGTGAGGAGTCTGAGTCGAGTAGTTCCGAGAGAATAAAAATCAGTTCACTGAAGGAGAGCTTTTATTTCAACGTGTGTGTGTCTCTCTATAACTGAGCTATCGACGACCCCACATTGCGTGGTCCGTCGAGCCGGAGGCAACCTAAGCATATATAAAATAAGAGGTATGTGCTGTTGATTTTTGAACTTTCGATGAGAAAGTGAGACTATTTTATTGAGAATCAGTGTTGTGAGAACTTTAATATTTAACAATGTTTAAAGGAGCTAAAAAAGAAGATTTGAAGCGCATTGCTTCTGAATTAGAGCTATGTATGAGTGATAAATTAACTGTTATGGACTTGATGGATCTTATTAAAAATTGTGAGCGATTCAAAAATGATCCTGATTCAGTGCATGAATTAGCAAATTTAATTATCGAAGAAAGGAAAAATGGAAGAAAGTCAACAATTAGAGTTAGAAAAAATCAGAGGAAAAGCTAAGGTTGATTTAGAGATAGCGAGAATACGAGCGAAAGATATAGACAATAATGTTGAAACTAATTGTAATAATGACTTTTCTTCCTTAGATTCTTTAATTAAAAGTATTCGCACGCTTACCGTGAAAATTCCCGCTAAACCTGAGGGATGGGGTTTCTTTTTTTTATCATTAGAACGTGCATTTGCAGTCAAGCGTGTTAAAAGCCTGAGATTTTGTAAAATTTATTAGGAGAAAAAGCTGCAAATATCATAACATATCTTAAAGATGAGGATCTTAACAATTATGATAAAATAAAGTCCATAATACTTCAAGAATTTGAGCCAACTCCTCAATCGTGTTCAGAGAATTTTAAGAAAGCAACACGGCAAAATTGTGAATCGCATGTACAGTTTGCGAGCAGATTATTAACAAGTTGGGAATACTATTTAAAATTGAGAGATGTTTCTAATTTCGAGTTATTAAAACAATTAATAGTTTCAGATAAAATATTTAGTACTTTAGATAAAGAAACCGCTGCATTTTTTTTTTTTTTATTAGTGTTAGACAATCAGATAAATGGTTTGATCCTTTAACGTTAGGAAAAGAAATTGATTTATTTTACCCATCGCGAGGCAAACCATTGAGTGAGAGTATTAACTATTACCGCAAAAATCAGAATTTTAAAAATATGTCTAGAGTATTTCTCTCAGATGTTAAGGACAAAAAATGTGTTTTGTATCAATCCGACAGTCATTTTTTAAATAAATGTCCACAATATAAACAATTATTGGTAAATAAAAGAACAGAAGTAGTTAAAAATAATTCCTTGTGTTTTAATTGTTTAAATTTGCATAGTCAAATTTTGTAAATCTAAAGTTCTTTGTAGATGCTGCCTAAAAAAGCAGCATTTTTCTTTGTGTTTTTCTCAAAATCCTGGTACTGAAACAGCTAGTGAAAGGGCCATTCAACCTTCTTCAGTAGGGGCACAGAAACATTGCGAAAGAGAGGAAGAATTCTTGAATGGTCAAATGTCCCCGAGTGCGGTTGAGTTCGAACCCATAAATTATAAGGGGAAGACTTCGAGAGAGGGTTCTTCTCTGGGTGTAAGAGATCTGTTTACTGCAACCAGTTACGTAAAATCTAAAACTGTTTTGCTTTCTACCGCGATCTGTTACATTAGAAATTCGTTCGGGAAAATGCAGGAAGCCAGAGCTTTATTAGATGGGGGTACCACAAGTAATTTTATTTCTCAAAAGTGTATGAGTAGACTCAATTTAAAAAGAGAAAAAATTAACATTTTAGTTTCCGGGTTAAGCGATTCAGAGTTAACGATTAAATCGCGCGTTAATGCAACGATTGCAAGTAGAGGAAATACTTACGAGACTAATGCAGACTTTTTTGTAGTGCCGCGAATTACGGATATGATTCCTTCTCAACCATTTAAAGTTTGTTTGGGTAATTTCAGTCGAGAGAAATTAGCTGATGAGAATTTTAATATGCCAGGTAATATTGATTTATTGTTGGGAGCAGAAATCTTTTATGAGATTCTTTTACCAGAAAAAACAAATCTGTTAAATACAAAATTAATTTTTCAAAATACAATTTTTGCTATATTGTGAGTGGGAGTATTCCAGTTTCTTGGGAGAATAAACCTTATTGTGGTTTAATTAAAGATAATGTCAATTTAGAAAAAACAATGAGGAGTTTTTGGGAAATCGAAAATGTTGAACCTGAGACAATAAAAAATAAAGAAGCAATAATTTGTGAGGAGCATTTTCAAAAATTTTTTACTAGAGATAATACGGGGAAATATATAGTGTCTATGCCATTAAAAAAGAATCCAAATTGTTTGGGTCAGTCTAAAGATATGGCGCGTAAAAAATTAAATTCTTTATGGAATAGATTACAACGTGGGCCTAACTATTTAAAATTATACAGAGATTTTTTAAGAGAGTATAAAGAACTAGGCCATATGAAAGAGGTAGATGATAAAGAGGAGTGTGGTATGTATTTCATACCACATCTGGGTGTTTATCGCCCCGATAAAAACAAAAGTAAATTAAGGGTCGTTTTTAATGCATCGAGTGCATCTACAAGCGGCTATTCTTTAAACTCTCTACAATACAACGGAGGAGTTGCTCAAGATGACCTTTTTGCAATAATGGTTCGCTTTAGAAAGCACATATTTGTATTCATTGAAGATGTGCAAAAAATTTACCGAATGATTTGGATTAATCCAGATCAGCGTAAACTCCAACGTATTCTGTGGAGAGAGAACATGGACGAACCAATAAGAACGTTTGAGTTGTCAACTGTGACCTGTGGAACAACGAGTGCACCATTTTTAGCGACGCGGACGCTAAAACAATTAGCTCTAGATGAAGCTGAGAATTTCCCATTAGGATCATCAGTTGTTATGAGTGACATGTACATTGATGATGTACTTACCGGTGCTGAGACCTTGTTAGAGGCAAAGGATCTAAAAAATCAACTTATCAATATCTTCTCTAAAGGAGGTATGGGTTTGCATAAGTGGTGTGGAAATAATATTGAATTGACTGAGGTTTCCGAAAATTATGATTTTTCAGATCCATTAGAGATAAAAGTCTTGGGTGTTTATTGGAACCCCAAAGATGATTGCTTCTCTTTTAGGGTGAAAATAGAACTGCACAAATTAAACACCAAACGGGATGTTCTGTCAACCATCGCCAGGATATATGACCCTCTAGGTCTTCTAGGTCCTGTAGTGGTGAAGGCGAAAATCTTTTTGCAAAAACTATGGATGTTAAAAATTGATTGGACAGATTTGCTTCCAGAGACAACCGAGAAAGAATGGCGACAATTTGTCGAATCACTTCAAACAATAAATAACATCAACATCAAAAGATGCATTGTGGTAGAGCTGCATGGATTTTCCGATGCGTCCCAGTCGGCATTTGGAGCGGTCGTCTACTGCAAATCCGTGACATCTAATGGAAAAGTGCTTGTGAATCTGATTGCCAGTATATCTCGAGTTGCACCCATCAAACAAACAACGATTCCCCGACTTGAGCTTTGTGCAGCTCTGCTATTAGCAAAATTAGTTCATCGAATCAAGCATGCCTTAAAAATAAAGGTGAATAATAATTTCCTATGGAGTGACTCCATGATAGTTTTGTCGTGGATAAGGAGGGAGTCATATCAACTAAAGACCTTTGTGGCTAACAGGATTGCTACAATCCAGGAGATGACTTCCAGTGAGGAATGGAGTTATGTGCCAACAGAGGACAATCCTGCCGACTTCGTTTCCAGAGGAATGGACCCAACAAAACTTAAAACCTCTGAGCTGTGGTGGAATGGTCCAACATTTCTGATGAGCAACCAGTATCCCCAACGAGAGATTTCTGTTGCAGTGATCAAGGATCCAGGTGAACTTAAAAACTGTAGTGACTATACTAACTTTTTTCTTGATACTGCCAATAACTCATTTGTAAATAATTTACTTAACCTTAGTAATAACTATTTTAAAATTATTCGTGTCTTAAGTTTTATTTGTAGATTTGCAAATAATTGTAAGAGCAAAGAAAGCAAAGGAATTGGGCCTCTAGATTTAGGAGAATTAAAAAAGGCTGACCAGCTTTTATTAAAATTAGTGCAAAAATAAGAGTTTAAAATAGAGATGAATGGTATTAAAAATTCTGGCATGGTACCTTCCAACAGTCAAGTAAAAAACCTCAATCCATTTATTGATAGTGAAGGAATTTTGAGAGTTGGAGGTCGATTGAGTAATAGTGATGTAAATTATAACTAGCAATTCCCAATTCTTTTGCCTTCGAAACATAATTTGACTTATATAATAGTTGAATACTTTCATAAAAAGTTTTTACATAGTGGTCCACAATCCTTATTACATCAGATCAGGCAAAAATTTTGGATATTAAATGGCCGTAGTATTTGTAGAAAAATTGTTCATAATTGTGTAATTTGTTGTAATGCCAATCCTACTTGTACTGATCAAATAATGGCTGATTTGCCAAGAGATAGAGTAATAAGAAATTATCCTTTCAATGTGTCAGGTGTGGACTTCTGTGGTCCTTTTTACATTAAGTATAAAGAGCAGAGAAAAGGTGTATATAATAAAATCTATGTATGTATATTTATATGTTTTGTTTCCAAAGCTGTATATTTAGATATTGTAACTGATTTAACCTCTAATGCATTTATTGCTACTCTTAAAAGTTTTATATTTAGAAGAGGAAAATGTGCTAAGTTATATTCTGATAATGCAACCAATTTTGTTGGTGCAAATATAGAACTTAAAAAAATGTTTAATTTGGTCTGTAAACCTGATGAGGCACTTGCAAATTATATGTCCTCTGAAGGAATAGATTGGAAATTCCTTCCCCCTAGAGCCCCGAATTTCGGGGGCCTCTGGGAGGCAGGCGTTAATTCTTTTAAGTTCTATCTAAAAAGAGTAATAGGTAACTTAAGATTAACATATGAAGAGTTTCTGACCGTGATTATCCAAATAGAGGGGATGTTAAATTCTCGCCCTCTTGTCCCATTATATTCTGATGTAGATGATTTAAATGTATTGACACCTTCTCATTTTTTGATAGGTAGGTCAATTACATCAATTGTTGAGCCTGATTTCACTAATTTAAATGAAAATAGGTTGGATAATTGGCAGAAAATTACAAAATTAATTCAATTAATTTGGAACAAATGGAGTGTAGACTATCTTAATAGTTTGCAGCAGAGAAATAAATGGCAATTCGAAAAAAAGAATGCTAAAATTGGAGACATGGTTATAGTAAAAGAGGATAATTTACCCTCATGTCAATGATCATTAGGTAGAATCAATAATATTTATCCAGGAAAGGGATTCTAAAATAAGAGTAATGGAAGTCAAAACCACTAGAGGTATATTTAAGAGACCCATTTCGAAACTGTGCATTCTACCAATTGACACTTAAGTAAAATAAACCTTCCAAATAGTAATGTTTTTATATAGAATAGTTTTTTTCTAATTTCTACTGTTTAGGTCTGTAATGTGTGATTTATCAATTGCTTTATGTATTGTTTTCATTTGTATATTGTTTGTTTGTATTTTAAATATTGTGTTTCAATGAGTTATTATGATTATGTTCTGTAAGTCTTGCATGTTTTGAAAACATTGCAAGGCCGGGCGGCATGTTCAGTGTACGTGTATGAGATTGTAAAGCGCCCTCTAGCGCTCATAGTGATTCAGTGTACTCTTAGACTCCAAGGAGTGAGGAGTCTGAGTCGAGTAGTTCCGAGAGAATAAAAATCAGTCCACTGAAGGAGAGCTTTTATTTCAACGTGTGTGTCTCTCTCTATAACTGAGCTATCGACGACCCCACAATGTTGTTAAATTGAAATGATCAGTTGAAGTTCATTGTTTTAATGGTAATATGATAAGAGGTTTTCGTTAAATAATTCTATTAATGGTTTCTCATTAAAAAAAATTTGTATAAATTCCTGAAACCTGATATATCCAAATAACAATTTTTTCTTAATATGTAATTTTAATGTTTGTCTTGAATTCTTTTAATAGTTATTTTATAATTAACAAGTAATATAAAAAAAAACAAGTCAATTCCTACTTAGGTCAAAACCAAGAAAATTTTTATTTTAGTTACTTTTTATTAAATAATTACAATTATTATAAATATGCATATACACATGACACAGAATCACAATATTATAAGTGGCAAAACATCTTCTAAATTTACATTAAAACTTTTTAACCTCATTAAATTTGCAATTACATTTTTTAATAAAAGTTGAATAAAAGAAGTAAGAATTTATATGGAAACCAATGTAAAAAGAATTCTGACATCTACACTAACAAAAATTATTCAGGTTAAGTTAAATCTCCATCACAACTTTAACGAAAGCTGTTTTATCCAATGGTGCTGCCATCTAGAGGGAAAATATCAATCAATCAGTTTAGAGATATATCAAATATATATCTCTAAATTGATTGAGTGATAAATTTAATGAATTAATTAATATTTGAAAAAACTGTATTAACATCAAGTGTAATCCACTACAAGTCTTAAAAAAATTACTTGAATTTAGGTGGTTAAATTAAAAGTACTTTATTAATGATTGAAAATTTGAACACTATATAAATATATATACACTGGTGTCCAAAAGTTAAGCATAATTGATAATTATGTGAATAAAGAAGGAACTGTATATCAGAATGACGGGAAACGTGATATGCGAGTGTAAAATGGTTATAAAATAAGGAAGCAAATCAAAAGAATGATAATAACTAATTTTATTATCCAAAGTAGCAGTTTGAAAGAAAACTGAGCATAGCAAGGATTCACACTTTAAAGGAAAAAATGAAAGAAAACATTAAATAAAATACTGATGCTGCAGTTTAATAAGGCGTGTGGTCACCTCTGACAGCCAGGCACGCTGCACAGCGATTTACCATACTTGCTAAGAGATGATGAATGAGTTGTGGGCTCAAACGGTTTCAAGATTCTTGGAGAGCTCTCTTCAGTTCTGTAACAGAGCTTGGTGGGTGCGAAAGGGCTGCAATTTGTCTCCCGAGCATTTCCCATACATGCTCGATAGGATTTAAACCAGGGGAGTTCGCAGGCCACGACCTGCGCTGGATGTTTTCCTTTTCAACGAAGTCATCAATCAGCACCTCTCGGTGACATGGCGCATTATCATCCATGAATATGAAGTCAGAACCGACAGCACCTCGAAACAAGCGAACACAAGGCTCAAGAACTTCGTCTCTGTATCTCTGAGCAGTCACAGACCCCGTGTCAAAGAAATGGAGGTCTGTGCGGCCGTCCATCATGATGCCTGCCCATACCATTACTCCCCTTGATGGAAAATGATGTCTTTCCGTTATGTTTCTTGGTTCAAAACGTGTTCCACGTTCTCTCCATATCGTTACCCGCCGAGAATCACTACTCAGACTAAACCGGGACTCGTCACTCGTCACATTGGCTCACTCTCCCACACTCCAATGCTGATGTTTCAAACTCCAGTTCAAACGAGCATGTTTAGGCGCAGACGTGAGGGGAATGCAAACTGCTGGTCTTCTGGCATACAGGCCAGCATGATTGAGTCTCCTGTAAACAGTTTGTCTCGAAATTTGTATTCCTGTGGCGACTGTGAGCGCCGAACCCAGTGCTCTGGCAGTACTGCCCCTCTGACGTCGCGCACTTATCATCAGATATCGGTCTTGGCGAGGGGTTGTGACTCTTGGTCAACCCGATACTGGTTGTCGGGTAACATCTCCCGTTCTTTGAAACCTCTGCCACAGTCTTGAGATCACAAACTGGTCCACATTCAGAATTCAAGACACTTCGGTTTGTGATCGTGAGGATTCCAGCATTCCAACGATTCTTCCTTTCGTAAACATGTCCAATTGGCTTCTTGTGTCATCATTCACCTTGTTTGATGGTTAACAACGTTCCTTCGCACAGCAGTTACACGAAACTTGTCTGAACTGCATATGCTGCGTGAATCTGTTATCCGCGTTTCGACATGCGCCGGTGTTTCGCGCAGGACGTAGTCGACAGAAAAGTTTTGCATAAACCCATTGTTTCTTCTTCACGCAATTAATATCCGCAAGAAATCTGGAATAATTTTACGAATTTTTACTCCATGTTTTTCGAATTTTACTATTTATGCTTAACTTTTGGACACCAGTGTATATATAGGAAGTGTGTGAACTATATATATAATAGTAGGAATTGAAAAAAGAGGATTCCTTCATTATTGATATGAAACTGCGCAACAATTAAAAATATTAACAATATATTGAACAATTAAAAGTTCCACACAGTTGCAAAGGATTGACAGAGGGGAGTGAGAATTCTATTAGCGTCTCACGATAAAGCAACTCGAGATCTATTATCTCTTCATTTTGAACCTCTGTCAAATGATGAACTGACATCTCTTTCTCCTGACTACACACCGCACAAACATTGAACCTCGACAGATTTAAAGTGCATCTGTGCACGACGGGTTAACGGGAGGATTTTGAGCCTCGATTGAGGCGACTGACGGATCTTCAGTGGCACCAGGACTCGAACCCGCAACATTCTGGCCGTGAGAGCGGGATTCACATGAGAACAAAATGATTATATTTTGGTCTTAAATAATCGTTCATTTCTAATTGTTGCTGTTGAGTTCATTTAGAGGCTGAATTCAACCGTAGACTTAATTCAAAGAGATAAATTGTTTCGAAACTAAAATTAAATTTATAAGAAGAATTAATAAACAATTCAGGAAATCCCTCTCTCATAAAATTGGAAAATTCTTTTTAGTGCAAATAAAAAAAAGTTATTTGTAACTCACAAAATCTTTTAAAAGAAATATATTTTTAAAAATTTTTTAGAGCAAAAAGTTTATAGTTAATACTTGTCTCACGTAGCGAATCAAATGAAATGCAAAAATGCATGCAGTGTGTTTCAGGAGGAAAATTTGATTTTGTCATTTTATTACATAAACCTGATTTGTAATTTCACTCAAAAATTAAATGCATTTTTCCTACTTTTCTTTTTTACTCTACTTTTAAAAAATTACCAATAAAAAAAAATTCTTCCTGAGTAACTGCGAAATATGAAAACGTTACCAATGGGGTAAAAGCATCCACTTGTAACCAAAATGACCTTGAAAAGAATAAAATTCTTACCCAACTGCGTGGAACATGGCATGAAAGGAATAATTTCGGCAGCTGCGAAAATGTTGAAAAATTTCGGAGTGTACGCCCTTTTTGTAATTCTTACAGAATTCATGTGAATACAAGGTTTCTATTTCAGAACAAAAATAAAATATCACATTAAGGTTGAAATTTGGTTCTTGGATCAAAACAGGCAGGGAAAAAAATTCCTCTTGACGATTTTTTGTGGCCTTGGTTGCCGAGTGCTCATTGTAACGAATTCGGGTCCGGCGTTCTTTGTTTCCTTCAAATTGCTTCTGCTGATGACCCGCCTTTTTGAGGAAATGATGCACGTTAAGGCTCTGAATCCCCACTTTGGGGGGGGGGGGGTCCAAGTTTGGAGAGTGGAGTATCAACTCGTGGTGTCTTCCTTGTCTTTTGACCGTAGCCGTTCGTACTGCTTTGATCTGCGCGATTGTTTTCAATTGAATGAACCGTTGGTTATTTAAAATTCTACTTTTTGCTTTTCCCAGGAAATGTTTCTTCACGCAACAGAATCGAATTTGGGACAGTTTTCCACTATTAATAATATTATGGATTCCTTTTTCTTTAATTTTTGAGTGAAAGTGGCTGCTAACATCGCGCGTTTTAGTAAAAAGACGTCAAAATAGGGATGAAATTGGGGGTAAAATTGCACGAGGCCTTTATTTCTTCGAATAAAGCAAAGCCACAATGGCGACGCTTCTTTAAAAAAATAAAAGCAAATAATAATAATTAATTTTGGCCTTTCTGAAACAATTTCCTGAGCATCTCACGGCCCACTGCTCAAAATTACGAGGTACCTAGTTAAAATACCCTCTCATCTTAATTAATATACGAAATAGAAAAGAATTAATTTGAAGCTGTATAAAAATTTATTCGCTATAAAAAATATTAAAGAGCGTAATACACGCAATGAAAAAACCAATTGATCTTCCGCAGGGAGAGACTTCAGTTGAACTGTAGAAGGGATTGAATAGAAAAGGAACGGAAGAGTTCCACCTTTGGGAGGGGGAACAGGCAGCTCTGGTGGGTCCTTTTCTTTTTATCCCAGGATATTTATGAATTTAGAGAATTAAAGAGAGTTTGGGTAGGTCACTGATCATATCGATCGATTGATTGTTTTACTAATGGGCAACTTGAGGGCTCTGGGCAACTGACCTCGATTAATCCTCAATCAAGGGACGAAAATGACATTTGAGCTGACACCCCACACTCCAAATTTCCCCATTATAATCAACGTGAGAACTTTGAGCCTCGTCAGATTTAATGTGCACAAGTCTCTGTACATAACGGGGCTCAATGGCATAGAACTCAAACAACAGCTCCAAAAAAAATAAAACCAGCCGCGAATTCTCTTACTCTCTTGGGTCCCCACATATTTATTACATTAAAGCAGTGCTTCTCAAATTCTCAATATTTGCGGACCAATTTTCAATCATAATTTTCATCACGTCCCCCCCCCCTACAATAACAATGTATTGAATGCAACAATAGTGTACTTTGACGCTAAAGTAGCAATACGACCTTCATTATAAACCGTGCAAATTATCAAGATAAGTATTACACTTTGTGCATGTTATTCTTGAGTAATAGATATTTTTTAAGTTATACACTTTTAAGAGTAATAATGGGATAAATAGAACAAAGTTTTTTCAAAGAAAGGTTTAATATTAGAGAAATTGACACTCTAAGTTCTTTTCTATATTTATACTTTATCTGTTTCTAATTTTTATATTAATTGGAACACACACACATATAAAGTATATATAAAAGAAAAGAATTTAGAACAGAGGGGTGGCCAAACTTTTTGTTAAGAGTGCCACTGTCTGATAAAAAAAAATTATGAGTGCCACTTCCAACTTTTTCAACAAACAAAAGAATATGAAAAGGTGAACAAAGTTTACTTATAGGCTTAATTATGGAATTTTTGGGCAAACAGTACATTTCTTATGCACATCTAAGTAGTTGAGATTTTAAAAAAAAATACAATAAACAAGACAAACGTACAAACTTAAATTTTACTGTTAATAAACTTTTTACAGGTTCAATCCGTTAGGTTATGAAAAAATACAATCAATAACTTAAAACATTTATTTCTATAACAATTAATAAACAGTTAATACTTTCTTAATGTTTTTTTTTTTTTTTTTTTACAAAATCATTTGTATTAGGACTAGTTTCCAAAGATGTTAACAAAATAAGGTTGTTTTAAGTGTGTATCAGTCAATTTAGAGTGATATTTTGATTTTATTATATTCATAATAGAAAACATTTGTTCACAAACATGTTGATCTAACCCGGGGGTCGGCAACCTTCTGGCTGTGGTGTGCCAAGCCAATCTACCATATAATCCAGCGTACCACACAGTAGGACATTTTTGAAACAATGCGATTTCCGTGAGAATGCATGCATATTAGGGAATAGAGGTCAATAATTTAAACATTTGCAGTATCATTAGATGTTAATTTTGCCTCATTTAAATATATTTCTCAACATAAAAACATGTAAAATATATAAAAAAAATTTTAAGTCAATACTACTTAGATCAACAGAAAAAATTATTATGTTACTTTTAATTAAATAGTTACAATTAATATAAGTATGTATATACATTTGACAGAATCACAACACTAAGTAGAAATTACTTTTTATTAATTATCATTAAAGTATCGTATTGTCATCCAAAACAATCGTATATATAAAATTTCATTTCAACTAAATGCTTTGAAACGCAAAAAAAAAAAAAAAAAAAAAATTCTAAGTTTTGATTTAAGTCGTTAAAAATGAAGCCAACGTGGCTGTATCTGTAATTCTTTAAATAATTAATTTCAGTCAATTAATTTTAATTAATTATAGCTAAACTATTGTATTGTTACCCAAAACAATAGTGCACAGAAAATTTCATCTCAAATGAGAGCTTTAAAATGTGAGAAAGAAACCTTTTCAAGTTTAGACGCAAGTCGCCAAAAAGGATGTTAACGTGGCTGTATTTGTAATTTTTTGAATAGTTAGTTTTAATCAATTAATTTTTATTAATTATAATTAAATTACCGTATTGTCATCCAAAATAATCGAGTATGTAAAATTTCAGCTCAATTAAGGAATTGAATAAGTCGCATAAAACATAACTATTTCTTCAACAAAAATTTTAAAAAATAGTTTTTAAACATATTTATTTAAATGAGAATCAGACAACATAAAATAAAAATATTTCTCTTCACTACAGTAAAATAAAGAGATAAATAAAAATTTTAATGTGAACCGTGCTTGCACTGCTCTACTTTCAAATCGCAAAATCAGGGATATAATTTGTGATTTCAATTTGACACCTTCTGAGCATTCAGTTGTTAAACAATTTCTTTCAGGAAAGATTTTATATACACTTAGATATGTAGAACCAAAAGCGGAAATCAGAGAACATGCAATTTTCTCTCTTTAAACAATCATATCTCTCCAGCAATGACATTCAATAATTTACAAAATAGCTGTAAATTTATCTTCAGGGTTATTTTTCAGATTTTTTCGTAATTCCGTAAATGTCCATTTTTATGAAGATGTGTGTCAAATAAGTTCCATTACAAGTTGATCAACTTCCACCCACTCAAAAATTGACAAATTTTTAGAGTAGTGCAGAGGGCCACTGAGAATTGTACCGAGTGCCACGTACTATTTTAAAACGGACGAGTCCTGGTGCCACTGAAAACCAGTTGTATAGAGAGGGCCGATGCACTTTAAATCCGTCGAGGTTTAATGATTGCCGTTTGTGTGGTGTGGTAGTTAGGAGAGGGCTCAGGTGCCGTTCTCGTCACTTGGCCAAGGTTCAAAACTACCGGGTCCACCGTCAATAGCCCTCGTGTTGCTTTTGAGTGCGACGTGAATAAACGCACTCATTCGACCTGTTTTCTTCAATAAAAAAAAACGTCAAATTTTAATCCGTTTTTCAATTCCTACTATCAATTAACAATCTCCCTATATTTTTTTTTTATATATTTTACATACATATATATCTTGTTCAATTTTTCAATCGTTAATAAAATATTTTCAATTCATCCATTCAAGTTCAAATACATTTTTTTAAACTTGTAGTGGATGATACTTGATGTTAAGACAATTTTTTCAAATATTAATTCTTTAGTTAACTTAATTAATGAATATAAATAGTAACTGACAAAAATAATAGTCCAACACCATACATAACAAGATATCAATCATTGGCAGGGCCAAGTAATTTTAGCGCGTTTTTCACATGTTGTATTTTACAATAATGCAACTAATGAACTTTTTACTTACAGAAAGTAGTGTACTGTCCTTTAAAAAAAAATGATTAAATTTAAATATGATTTGGCTCATCTAGGGCACAAATGCGACAAAATGCCTAAAACCCGAGGTCAATGGGTTGCTTATTGGCTGAGAAAAAGGTACGACAAAATATGGAACGAAGACGAAATTTGTGCGTCCTAATAGCGCTTTTGTTCCACTTCGTGAAAAACGTGCTAAAAAGGAAAATCGCTCGTTGTGTCCCTGTAGCGTTGGACTTCTAATCCAAAGGTCGTGGGTTTGAATCCTACCTGGAATAGCCTAATTTCTGAGAATGTGATTTATGAATGAATAAATAGTAACAAACAAAACAAAACAAATAGTGCAACACCCTATATAAAAAGAAAAATGGAAAATTGGAAGGAAAAAATCGCTTTCTATTTTGCTACTAAACAGTGTGATTCTGTCATATGCATATACATATTTATATTAATTGTAATTATTTTATTAAAAGTAACTAAAATAAAATTTTTCTTTGTTGACGTAAGTTGGAATTGACTTAGAAAAATATTTTTATAGTACTTGTTTCCGTTGAGCTTATATTTATATAATGTGTCAATCACACGTATAATGTCGCTGTTTACGGCATTGTTTTAATGGCGGTATTTCAGGTAAAAACGATTGATATCTAAAGTGCTGTTCGTTATAGACAAGAAAAGCTTACTTGTGGTTTATGATTCACTCTTTTGAAGGAAATAGGAAAAGAAATTGTGTTTTCTTTTTATTGAGAGTTGGATTTGTGCAAGAAAATATTCTCAAGTTTTTCTATAAATAACCTTTGACATTTTAGGTCAAGTGCAGTTGACATTGAGCCACGCCTCTTACTGTGTACTACGTGACAACAAACAAAATGTGAGATTCGTTGGTATAGTAATCGACTGTGGAAAAGTTTTAATTAGAAAGACTGGTTATGATATGTTAGCAGTCTCTTCTTACTTTGGTGCAAGTACCCTTCAGAAAAACAAACTAAAAGATGGTAATATATTTTTATATGGAAAAATGTTCCAATATTAATTTTAAATTCCAGTTGCTAGTAGAATTCGGATTTCAGTGACTGCAGCCAAAACTGTTTAACATGACACACTGTAGTCCGTGATACTCCAGTGGGGATGGTCACGAACTTATGGCTGGCATTGGTTCTGTAGGGTCGTGGCTCCACTCGCTGTGTAGAGGATGTCATGTTAAACAGCGAGATGGACGTTTACTACCCCTTATTGTCGTTTTTGAAGCCTTGGGGGTGAAACAGATGTTGAGCCCACTTTTGAACTGTTTCTACTCCTTTTTCTTCTTCAACACTCAGAGGCGAATAGAGATTCACCAGATGCCTTTTATTCACGGTGATCTTTAGAAGAGACACACTCGTTTTGCTCGACCGTTCATTCATTCGTTCCCACTAGAGGCTGTAAACTGCAAAAAATGGACTAGTCTATTTGAGAGCTGGGTGGGGTAAGGTAAATTATTCAGTTTTTAAGAGGGAAAAATTTGTCAGTTTAAGGGGAAAATTTCTCAGTTATAGGGGATTTTTCCCTAATAGAATCTTCTGGAAAACTGAGAAGAAAACATTCCTTGCAATGATTAAGTTAAACATTTATGAAAAGAGAGAGAAGTTATATATATATATATATATATATATATATATATATAATCTAATCGGGAAGAAAAAGTAGTGCTTACAATACAATTTAAATTAAAAGAATTTGCAATAGTGTAGAAATTAAAGTTTTGTTAGAAATTAATTATGTGGTTTGAAATAATGAGTTATTTCCTGTCAATAATACTATGGTTGGGAAAAAATCCTCAGAAAAAAATTCATTTGAAATAATTTCTCCAGTTTTGTAAAACTGTATGTATGATAAATTGAATGATTAAAGTAATTGTACATTGTATTTAGCTAATGTTTTAATGCAGTAATCGTAAAATAATAAATTGCTTCATTGCATTTGTATCCTGTTTCCTAAGAATTTTAACAACATACTTAATCATGTGTATCAAGGTAACATTATTTCTGATTATGAGAATAAAGATTTGTGTATGAAAGTGTGTAGCATTTTGTTTGAAATGGGTATTTAATTAAAAAATATAATCAATAAATGTACACACATTTTAATGGAAGTAATTTTTAAGGGATAGAAGTATATTATTGTACATTTAAAAAGTAATAAAAGAATATAAATGTGTATAGATAACAATATGTAACAGAAATGTAAGGTAAAAATGTTGTACCATTAGATTCTCTAAAAGTGAATTGTATTTTAGGTCCTATTTTCATCTAATCTGATCATTATGTGCCTGTTATTTAGTAAATATTAAGATTGCTAATATATGAGGATAATTTCTAGATTCAAAAATAAGTAATTAAAAGTGAAATGCTACCACAAACAATTTCTATACATTATGGTGTACAACACAATGAAGTAATACTGATAATTTTTAAGTAGTTGAATTCCAACAATTTTTTACTAAAAAGGATTTTGTCTAAAAAAAGTTCTGGAATCATCCTGTTTGTTATAAAGGGATGATGATTATCTATAATGTATATTTATAGCTAGACACTGAATAAGAATAAAAAACTATAAGATATTTTTCTAAGTTATACATCAATGGGACATAATTATTTAACCTTGTTTAGTTTCCAAAATTTTTAACCTGTTGCAAATACTGATGAGTATACATAATAATGAATGCATATACACATGCTAGAAAAAGTCTACGTTCACATACTGTTGCTTACATAAAAAACAACAACAAATTTAAAAACTGGAATTTGAAAAAAAATTTTTTTTCCAATTATATTTTATTTAGTTCATTTCTAGTATTGAGAATAAAACTAAAGTAAACTGGGTTTGCTTTCATAGCTTTTAAAATAAATACAGGTTTGTAGCAATACTAACAAAAATCAAGTAGAAACAGTCTGCGTTCACTGTTTTAGTATAGTAACCATAAAAATTATTTAAAAAGGGTGATGAGCTATTTAATAGCTGGTTGGGATTAACACCGTCTTTTGAGAACATCCTGAAGTCGTTTCGGCATTAAATTATTAAGTCTTGTGGTTTCTTCAGTGCATATCTTTTGACATCTCTTCAGCATATCCTTGCTAGATGTGTTGACGAGTTATGGGCTCCAACAAATCCCATAGGTGTTCTGTAGGATTCAGATCAAATGACTGGCGGGGGCATGTACAATTGATTTGGGACATTATACATGAGCCAAGCTTCACAACTCAGTGGTATGCTTAAATCGTTGTCGTGTTGGAAATGAAATGACGATCTTAGGCTGAGTTTGGCAGCACTTTCCTTTAAATTGTTTTTAGGACATCTAGGTAATCATATTTGTTCATAATTGATTCGATATACTCCAACTTGCCAACACCATTGCTTGCCATGCACCCCCACAGTATAACTTCACTGCCACCGTACTTTGCCATTAAACTAAATGCTCTTTTTGAAGCACTTGTTACAAGGTTTTTTTGCATACCAATTTACATTTTATGCCAAAGATACAAAATTGCTCTCTTGGAGAATATCACAGTTCTCCAGAACTCTGGAGGCTTATGTCATATGCTCTTTTGCAAAAGCTATCTTTTGGCCTTTGAAAATAAGACTTTTTGTGACCACTCGACTAAGTATCCGCCTTTTTAAGATTTTTTTGTAACATCCAACAATTTTTTTTTGAACTTCTCGTGAATGTCTGTTGCAGTTTGAGTTTCCAAACGCGAATTTTTTTTCACTACGGATATCATACTTCATTTTTCTCTGATTGCAAGTTTAGATGGACGACCAGAACGAAGTTTGGCTGTGTAAACTTCTGTATATTTAGTTATAAATAGCATGCTGATTGATGAATACTCCATCCAATGGATCTGATTATATCCCGAAGCTTTTTCACCAATTGATTTTAAGCTCATTGATATTAATTTTCTTACTTTTATTTTCCATGTCTTGATTGCTTCATATCTCACAAAACATTAAATTATTAATCACAACTGCACTCTGCTTTCCACTTTTGGTTTCCATATATTATATATATATGTATATGTGAAGAAATTTCTGTAATTAAAATTTTTTGTATTGAAGGTATACTAATTTATGGCTGGAATACTTATATTTTTTATTTTAATCAAAGTTTTTACAAGATACCTATTTATGTGTATAATGTGAATTTTTTTTATCTATGTTGAAGGAATAGATTTATTTATTATGTTGCTTATTTTTGTTTTTTTCTTTAATGCTGTATTTTTTAATGTATTATAAAACTCCAAATCTGTATGCATTGCCACAGAAATTCAATTGTTTCAAATATTCCCTATAGTGTGGCATAGTGAATGATATTGTTAGATTTGTTTGGCACCCATAGCTATAAGGTTGGCCACCCCTGTATAAGAATTAACTCTTCAGTGGAGTACAAATCTTCGTTGTTGTAGTTGAAGGAAAATCCATTTTCTTACACTTTAGTTACTGTAACAATAACATGAAAGGGATAAATATTTTCTTTTTTTCATAAACATATAATACATTCTAATGTATGTGTGTGATATGTTTCATATATATAATATATTCTTTTGAATTATTATATATTCAATAAATTTTCATATTTTTTGAATTATGTATATATATTTTAAGAAGAATTCCAGAATATTCTTGTTTGAAATTAAAGTATAAGATTAATAAATGGTTCAATAAAATTGATAGATTGTGGTAGTTGTGTAACTGAGGGAACATTTTTTTAGTTAACGCAAAGCAAAAGTTTAATTATGATCTTGGGTTGACTTGTTTTAAATTTCAATTGTTAGTAATTTATTCCAAGATCAATCTATGGTGAATCAAAAAATTAAGTTTATAATCATGTAGTTAATACTTAAACGAAAAAATACCCATGAATGTTAATC